>CANXYI011953852.1:0-13469 GCA_948208565.1 Hura crepitans
TGATTTAATGGTTTGGTGTAGTGCCTGGAAGAGTTCGAGTGGCAGTAAGACTGCGGCCAAAAAATGCAGAAGAGTTGGTGGCGGATGCCGATTTCGCTGACTGCGTGGAATTACAGCCAGAGGTGGAATTTATTTAACTAATTGCTATTTATTTATTCCGAACATATCTTACCTTGAAGTTTCTTCAGAGCTCTGTGCTAAGCCATGTAGCTTGGTCGTTCCTTGTGGTGTCACTAATCATTTTGTGTTTTTTGCTCTGCCCCAGCTTAACAGGTTGAAAGTACGAAAAAATAATTGGGATTCGGATACTTATCAGTTTGATGAGGTTCTGACTGAATTTGCATCTCAGAAGCGAGTGTACGAAGTTGTTGCCAAGCCCGTTGTTGAGGTTTGTTGTTTTTGATATATCTCTCTTTTTTTTTTTTTCGAGAGTTGGTATATGTCGTTTTTCTTTTTTGCTTTTCCTCCGTTTCTTAGTAAGGTCATCACTTCGTTCCAGTTGATTGAATTCCTGACTTTGCTAAATATTTCAATAATGCATCGAATTTGTTGTTCCTGAGCATCATGCATTAGTTGCGTTGCAGCTTCCTTGCAGATAACTATATCATGTTTTATCCTTAGTGCATTTTTTTTTAGTATACCTTTCTCAAGTCACGCCACATTTGTTAACTTAACATGGATTAAAACATTCTATGTGTCAATTTACTGATATTTTCTTTTTTCACTTTTTAGAGCGTTCTAGATGGTTACAATGGGACTGTGATGGCATATGGTCAGACTGGCACAGGGAAAACTTTTACCGTTGGGCACCTTGGAGATGATGATACCTCTGCCCGGGGGATCATGGTTCGAGCAATGGAGGACATTTTAACAGATATCTGTGCAGAGACTGATTCTGTCTCAGTCTCATACTTGCAGGTTTTTGTAGTTGTTTTTTTTAATCATCCTAGCCATATTAAAAATCTGGCTAGTCCTCCATTGATCCTCAGAATAATCTTATGTTCTTAACATATATGTATAGCTTTACATGGAGACTGTCCAGGACCTCCTTGATCCTATGAATGCTAATATTACCATTTTGGAGGATCCGAAAACTGGTGATGTTTCTTTACCTGGGGCAACTCTTTTAGAAATCAGAAACCAGCAGAGTTTTGTGGAGCTGCTAAGATTAGGAGAAGCTCATAGAATCGCTGCTAATACAAAATTGAATACTGAATCTTCTCGTAGTCATGCTATTCTAATGGTGAATAATGCACTGACTTTTTTATTTTAATTATTATTATTATTATGTTCATGGGTCAGGTTTCCATGGTTGGCTATTTATGTATGCTTAAATTTGTTAGTGCAGGTTCATGTTAAGAGGTCAGTTGGAGGACGAGAAGATGCTGTTTCAAATGAAATGGATAATTCCTCCCACTTGGTCAAACCCGTGAAACCGCTTATTCGTAAGAGCAAGCTGGTTTTAGTAGACTTGGCTGGTTCAGAACGTGTTCATAAGTCTGGTATATATCAAAGCTTCTAACTTTTGAACACTAGCTTCTCTGATCTTATAATCTACTTGTTGCAGCCTTTACATATTTAACACATTTACATCTCATGCCCTTGTAAGAGAGAAATAGTGGATTATGAAGTGTTGTGAACTTCTTTTCCTGCAGGAAGTGAGGGGCATATGCTAGAAGAAGCTAAATCTATCAATCTCTCACTTAGTTCATTAGGAAAGTGCATCAATGCATTGGCAGAGAATAGTGCTCATGTACCAGTCCGTGATTCAAAGCTCACTAGGTTGCTCAAAGATTCATTTGGAGGTCAGATTCCTTTTGTGTTAATGCTAGTCAATTAGCCTACAGAATTATCTTATTAAATCAGTTATTAGATATTCAATCATTGAAATACATGTGATTTTATTGCCAATCTACTATATTAGTTTTCTACTAATTTGCAATTTCATCTACTAATGACTTCTCAGTCCCTATCTTTACAAACCAATTTATATTTTGCTTTATATTTTCTTATTTCTCTTCGTATTTTTCGGGGGTGAGAACTATGCATGGGTTTTATGGCATATATCATGCTTCATGCTTCATGTTTCATCACATAACAGGTACGGCAAGAACTTCATTGATTGTGACTATTGGCCCATCACCACGCCATCGAGGAGAGACTACAAGTACTATATTGTTTGGACAAAGGGTCAGCCTTATTGCTTTATAGCCTTTTAATGCATGTCCTTGTTTCTTTCTAGCATTACGTACTATATGAAAGTTCAATTATTGATTGTATTCGTTTCTCCATTCATCTTTAGGCTATGAAGGTTGAGAATATGTTAAAAATAAAGGAAGAGTTCGATTACAAAAGTTTGTCCCGAAAGCTTGAAATGCAAGTGGATAAGCTCATTGCAGAAAATGAAAGGCAGCAAAAAGCTTTTGATGACAGAGTTGAAAGAATAAATCAAGAAGCAGAAAACAATATTGCCGAGGTTGAGAGGAGCTTTGCAGAAGCCTTGGAGGTTTGTCATAGTGCTTACATACTCTTAGGGGTTTATTATAAATGCAGCAGTTGGAAAAAAAAACGAAAGTTCAAGTGCTAGCAAAAAAAGTGTTCAGCAAGAAATTAGTCAGGGCTATTAGTACCTTTCATGATATCAAATTGGAGTATCTACGTTTTTAATAGTTTTGAATTTTTAAGTTGGTATTGCCATTTGTAGAAAGAGAGGCTAAAGTGCCAGATGGAATATATGGAGTCAGTTAAGAAGCTGGAGGAAAAAATGTTGGCCAATCAGAAAAGGCATGAAAATGATGGCTTTGTCAATGATAAATGCAATGGAGAGGTACTCTTTTCTGGCTCATTTTCCTTTTTTCTATTGTTTTGGGGAACAAATTTATGTTGGCTGATTACTATCAGAACATATTTCAACAGACGGAGTTTGCTTTTGGATGCCTTTCTCAAATTCTGTTGCATCTTGCTTGTGCATAAATAACACAGGATAAATTTTGTCTAAAATTAAGCTCTCTTTCAGTATAACGAAATTCCTGAGGATTCAAGCTTCAGTTAATGTTTCTTTTGTTTTTTGCTGTTATTGATACATCTAAAATGCCTTTTCTGATCACAACCTTTATCTCCTTCCTTTCTCTGTATTTGGCAGATGACTGGTACTTCTGAGGAAGTGTCTGAGGTAAAAAAGCTGCTACAAAATGAAACTCAACGAAGAAAGGCAGCTGAAGAGGAGGTCAAGAAGCTCAAGACTCAGCTAGATGGTCTTATACAGTCTATGGTATGGATTTATCCAGAATCTGGAGGATGATGTAATTGTATTGTCTGGCTTCAGCCAATTTCTATGTTTGTACTGCTTTATTCTATATCATTATCTTTTCCATTCATTTCCCAGAAAAATAGAAAAAAAGAAAAGAAGATAGCAGATGAAAAGCAGCCTAGGATTAGTTTAATATTTGTGATGTGTAAGGTTTTCATTTCATGCATTAGGCCGGTGGAGATGCAGAGATGGTAAAGCTTCACAGAAGTTTGGAGGATGAGGCTAATGAGAAGAAAAATCTGGAAGAAGAAATTATGAATCTTCGAAGTCAGTTGTTGCAGTTGTCTCTTGAAGCTGATCAGGTACTTGGTTGAGAAAAATTCAGCACTTGATTTTTGGTTGTAGCAGCTTTATTATGATTTTCTACATTTTTTTTCTTTAATTCTCATTGGAAATTTATGAGCTTTTGAAGGGGCTTTTACTTCAAAATTGAGTTTTTATCCTAATGTGTGGTGCAATGCCTGTTCTTAATCCTTAAAAAAAAGTGGAGATTTCTAAATATTAACTCTCTCCTCCAATCCTTTGTTTATAGACAAGGTGTCTTGACAGAGCCAGATCTGGAAATTCCTTTGCTGGCTTAGATTCTTTCGTTTCTCAAGTTAAGCATTCCCAGAGCAATGGACAAAAGGCACCAACATCAGCGCTTTTTGAACAAGGTATTTGGAATATATGGTAAATTAATGTCATAAATCTTAAGTATATGTGTTTTTATTAGTTTTATGCACAATCAATTTTGCAGTTGGATTGCAAAAGATTTTGTCACTGCTTGAGTCAGACGATGCCAATGTTCGGATTCATGCAGTAAAAGTGGTGGCTAACCTTGCAGCTGAAGGTGAGGATTTTCCCTTTTCAAATCAACAAACCCATCCTCAACAAATAGAAAAAATTAAAAGAAAAAAATAGTTCATTTCTTATCAATTTATTTACTTTATTTTCTTGTACCATATTTGCAAATTTTGATGCTTCTGATTTATATTGTCTGCTTTAAAATTATGCGCCTTTCCCTTCATTGTTTCATCATAAACCTTTTAAATGAAATAAACTCTGGTTGTAATTATTGATTTTCTATCCCCTGGACACTAACCAAGTGCACACACGATTTGTTAATTTACTCATATATGATCCATGTTTATGAAGCAGAAGCAAATCAGGGAAGGATTGTTGAAGCTGGTGGTCTTACTTCCTTGCTAATGCTTCTTAGAAGCTTTGAGGATGAAACCATCCGGAGAGTTGCAGCTGGTGCAATTGCCAATCTTGCAATGAATGGTAATCGTTGCTTGCATTTTTTACATGTCTAAAAGAGTGCAAGAGACGTATTCTCTAATTCTTCATTCTGCAGCATTTCAACACTTTCCCATTTCTCAAAATAGTTGTGTGTTTCATAATGTTTTCTACAGAAGCTAATCAAGAACTTATCATGGCTCAAGGAGGAATCAGTTTATTGTCTATGACAGCAGCTGATGCTGAGGATCCTCAGACTCTTCGCATGGTGGCTGGAGCTATTGCAAATTTGTGCGGAAATGGTACTGAGTCTTTTTCTGTATTATCCATCTTGTTTTTTTAACCTTACAAGAAATCTGTCTGAGTTTGGAATAACGAACAGTGAACTATTGGGACCTTAGTTGCACAAGAATGAAAATGATGCATCGAGGATTCTACTTGATAAATTTGTATTTGAACTACTGTTTCTTGACTGACGCTTAATTGTTATTTGCAATAACATAAGCAAATAATGATAGAATCTAAATTTGCAATAAACAACAAACATGTTTGCTGCAGCTTTCGATATATTACCTTTTTGTGGTTCAAGCCTTTACTAAAGTATGTGCCTTCAAGTTCTTAGTGGATCCATGCTATGGATGCGCTAATTACTGTGCTTTTGAATATCTTATGTACCTTCAGATAAGCTACAGATGAGGCTGAGGTCTGAAGGTGGGATAAAGGCCTTGCTTGGAATGGTCAGATGCGGACATCCTGATGTTCTCTCACAAGTTGCACGTGGAATTGCAAACTTCGCAAAATGTGAATCACGAGCTTCCACACTAGGTGAGACCTTCTGATGCCTGCGGCTACTAGTCCAGAGTCTTATCTGTCCGTTCTGCTTTCTTACGTAGCTCTGTAGGATTGAAATTTATTATGCCATTGAGGGTATGAGGTGGTATGTAATCAGAAATATGAAATTAACGGCACACTGGCCTTCAATAAATTTATTGGTCCGCAGGATGAATTTGATCATAATAGGCCTTTCAAGTAGAGTAGGTCAAGGCAATTAATTATTGTAATTCGGTCAATTGCTTTTTATGGGTCATTGGAAATTGTTAGTTTTTTATGCATATTATTCGCATCAAATTTACTAATCACAGGATCAAAAGTTGGGAGATCCCTTCTTATAGAAGATGGTGCACTTCCATGGATTGTACAAAATGCTAACGATGAATCTGCTCCAATCCGACGCCACATTGAGCTCGCTCTCTGTCACCTGGCACAGCATGGTGAGTGCAATATCCACCTTTTCTTTTGAGGGAAAAAACAAATACTGTGAACATCATCCTTTAAACGCTACTTAAATTTCAGAAGTAAATGCCAAGGACATGATCAGTGGAGGTGCATTATGGGAGCTGGTTCGTATCTCACGGGACTGTTCTCGAGAGGATATAAGGAGTCTTGCTCGTAGAACTCTAAGTTCAAGCCCTACTTTTAGAGCTGAAATGCGACGGTTACGGATAGAGTGTTGAACTACAGGGTAACAATAGGGTTCGTGCAAAGGAATCTTTCGTTACCTTTCTGTATAGAGTGTCGAGACCCACACTTTGATTCTTTGTTCTGAATGTGGACTTAGTTCAAGTCAGAAGGCCGTTCGCAATTTTTAGTGTAAAGAGGCAAGGTCAGGTTTTATGTAATATTTCTGAGCTAGCTTATTAGTATATGTTCATTTGTGAATTTTGGGAAGAAAATGCTGAGTGCATGAAATTTCCTTAGACGGTTTTGGAGGTTGCAGCTAGGTTTTTTTTTTTTTTTTTCTAATTCCATGGCTTGGGTGGGAGTCGATCACAAAGTTGCAGATTCAGAAGTATTGTAAATTCGCTCATAATAGTGAAGGAAATCTTCAATTTTCAGATTTGTTAAATTACCAGTGGAAGCTGCAACTATGTTAGTTCTCAACCGTTTCAGGGGGTTCAAATATTTTGCACGTTCATCCTTCGGGGCCACAGTCCTGCGATATTCACCCTTAGATACACTGTCTGCAGCCTTCGGCATTCATTTATTGATGATCATTAGGCCGGGTTTGGCCCAAAACTAAATCTAAAGGCTACCTATGACATATTATGCGAGAAAAAATTAAAATTTTTTTCAAACGGTATTGAATTAAAATGTTTATTAGATACATTCTAATGTATGGAATGTTTAAACTTTCATCCATTATATTAAATTATAGTATTATTAATCATCACCCACGAATTAGTTATTCGTGTATTTGATAAAAAAAAAAAATCATGCGGTTTCATTCTTATTATTTTTCGTTCTAAATTTCTGTTCCTCAAGATGATGTTTCTTTTCTATAAAAGGAGAATTTATGTGGGGTAATAGAACAGAAAATATTCTTAAGGGGTTAAAAGCAACAACAATTTCACTACTGTGGGAAAAAGATTCGGCAATATTTGAATTTTGCTTATGTCAACTGGTTTCATTTTATTTTTGAAAAATTAATAGAAATATCTTCCCCTCTAAATCGGGTGAATCGAAATTGATTTTTTTTTTTTTGAGTAGTCGTACATTAGAATAATTTTTTTTAAAAGAAAGTTATTCTTCAAACATGTCACAGACGTATTGCTCTATAATAACCATTTATTATTGAGGTAGCAATTCGTTGACATTCGATGTATGATTCTTTTTTATACATCAAATCTAAATAAAAATTTTAACAAGCGAACACAGTAGATCGAAGTGTTTTTCCCCATTTTATCACATGAGAGAGAAGGAAGAAAAATAGGATTACAGGAATACAGTGACGGGTAGGATTGGTGTTGTGGCTGATCGATAGGAGTGGCACCAAGGCAGCATCAGTATCTGATTACAGAGAAGAGGATGGAACCAATTTCAAATATTTTCAACTTCTAATATCGGGATGGGTCTAATGTAGCCATATAACGAGCCATGGAGTTATCACTAGACACCAAGCCATGTCATAAAATTAATATTACTGAGCCACATCATAATATTATGGAGCCACCGAAAATCTATGCCCTTGATAATAGAAAGCGATTAAGGGTCAGGTGTCTACAACATCGACTCTCCAGAGAGCGGATCATGTCTCCTTTACTATTATTACTTCAGTCTTGAATGGAAATCAGTCTCAGTTCACCATATTTATATTCAGGAGACTCATCTTAATGCCAATTATATTCATTAAATACGTGAAACATAATTATATTTTATACACATGATTTATCATACACCAGATTTAGACAAAAATTTCTAAAAAAAAGCCTTAATTTATGTCAGATATTATCAAATAGGAAAAGATGATAATTAATTATATTCTTATTTTTACACCATGGGAGAGTTTGCAGGCATCTAAATACCAACATTTTGCTAAAAACTTCCTTTTCCTTCTCCTTTTTATTTCTTTCTTTGAAAAAAAAAATTTGCCAATTCTACATGGGAAGAGAAAAGAAAAGAAAGGTGAAGCAAAACGTTTGATCTGTTGATTTTTTTTTTCCAAAAAAACAATCGGTTTCCTAATTCTCGAGACAACTCTGCCTGGGACCGGATGATTTATCATTTATCTTAGCTTTGTTTTTGCAAATAATGAAACTTGTGAACATATAACTACTTTTTTTCTTTTTTCTAATCTCATGCTGATATAATTGTTCGTTTTTCAAAATTTCTCCATTATTGAATTCATTTTCATTTTCTTCTTTTTGGAAAGAATTTTTTTAGCAAATGAGAACAGCTTTTTATGGAAACAGTTTATATACAGCCCATGCACATCAAATTGAACCAGAAAAGCCAATAAGATATGAAGTGTCCAAGCATCCACACTGAGGGGACCAAGAAGTATGTATTCACATGCTATACTCGCACATGAACGGCTATAATTGGGATTGATCTAGAGATGGGCAGAAGCAAAGAGTACCTTGCAGTCTGTTTTTCTCTATATCTAAAATTGGATGGAAATAATAATAATTAAAAAAAAGGGGGAACAGCGAAAATGAATGATAAGCAGAAGATGGCCAATCATCACACAAACGTGACATTAATTTTTTAGGTCCGAAAGTCCCATATTAAAGATACCTAGTAAAGTGCAAATTATTAAACGTTGTAGGTCTTAGAAACATCTTTCTAAGTACTCCAATGCGACTATGTGCAAAGGAGGAGTAAAGGCAACTGGTAAAAAGTCCCTTTTGTTTTTTTTTTTTTTTAAAAAAAAGGAAAATATAATGCAGAGCAACAACGAGGTGGGGATTGCTATGGCATACTCATGAGGTAGAAACTAGAAAAGCAAGCAAAAGGAAGACATAATAGGAGTGGAGTTCTAATATTTTATACTTGCATTTAATCATTGAGAAGTAGCTGAAAGAATCAATATGTGTTAATCATGAAGAACCACATCTAATAGCACTCCCACAAAGTACAATGGCTATGGTCCACCTAATAATCATCCCCAACTTGTACAAAATCTATGTGACATTTTTTCATAATTTAAACCTTGTACACTATAAATTGGCTACTATATATATATATATACATAAGCAATTTTTATATTTTGGAATGAAATTTGAATCCCTGGGGAAAACAAATAGGAGTACAAGACGCATGTGCGTATATATATCGACACAAAACTGGAAAAAAAAAAATTAGCCTGCTCATGCATTGCAAGACACAAGACGAAAATATTTATACTTGTGAAGAAAGCTAGTCAAAATCACCAAAAATCGGGAAAAAAATATTGATGATGGATAGAATAATTATAACATATCGAAGAAGAAACTTTTATCTTTTATCAGCAAGAAATGTATGGCTAGAAAATGTTTTAATACGCACCCACCAAGCAAATATTTTTAATTAGAAAGGAGGCAACATGCATGAAGGTTTAAATGAAATAAAATGTAGAATTGGTGTTGAAGATTAAAAGAAAAAAAAATTAGTTTCTCCAAATATTCAACTTGTAATGGTTAAAGTGACTCAGGTACTTCTACTGTTACGGGGAGAATTATAGACCTGTGAACGCTCTGGACAAGAAAGAGGAAGAAGAAAAGGGCAGGAGTACGAATCTAGGAGAAAATCCAAATATGGAAAAACAACCCAAAAGCATATGATATATGCTGATGATAAAAGTAAAGCAAAGAAAAAAAAAATTCAGAAGCTAGCCAGGGTTTCCAATCAATCATCTACGAAGACCAAGTTTTCATCTTTACTTAAAAATTGCTTACCTTCGTTCTTGACTTTCTCTCACCCATACTTGACTGACAATTGTAGAGAGAGAGAGAGAGAGAGAGTGAAACTTTAAAGCTTAAGGTCTGTTTGTCCCGGCTGGTTTTGATGCTGATGCTGATGCTGATGCTGCTTCTGCCTTTACATGAAACTGTTTAAGTTTGCCTCGAAAAGGAGCTTTTACAGAGCAGCGCACGTGGAACCCAGTACCCAATGTTCATCTCCTCAGTGCTTCCATAATGTTTGACAAAACCCTAACCATTCACAAGTTTCACACAAACAAACAAACAAACGGACAGGTGAGAACCCTAAGACCTCAGAACTTCCCGTATCTCATCTTTATTTTCTTCCATTGTAATCATTCGCCAGTTCCCTTACCAACCCTCAAACAGTCACTAACTTCAAATAAAGTTGCTTTCAATTTCTATATAATAGCTAAATAACTCTTAATTTGTGTAGAGTGTGTGAAGGAATGGAGAACTATTCGTGTATGTAATTAAGTATGAACATAACGGAAACCATGGGAGTTTGGATCATGAACCTACTTTTAATTACCTGAAAAAAAACATATAATCCACGGAATTCTATGAACCTATCTTGATTTTATTTTCTAAAACCATAGGGTATGATCATGTAACGATTCCAGAGAGAGAGAGATTTGAGCATGGCAAATCTTTTGCTTTCATTTTTGAGCAAACAAAGAATGATTAATTAGCAGACAAGTTATCAGGATTGAAGCAGAAGAAAATGAGTAGAGATAAAAATGAAAGGCCATCTTCTGTTTTGCTGCTTCATCTTTAAGCTAAATCAAAAGAGCTACTCCCCAAAAAAAAAAAAAGGAAAAAGAAAAAAAGAAGGCCCCACAAGAAAAGGAGGAAAAAGAAAACACATAAATTTGTACATCCTTCTTCAATCAAAGGCAGATGAATACCGCACGATCATTAACATTTTAAAAGATATCCTAAACTTTTAAAGGAAGAAGAAGAATGAAGATTGATGATTTAGAGGAGATGAAACGAGAGATTAAAAAAGAAAAAAAAAACCAGAAATTCCTTTTCTGTTACTAATAAGGAGGGCGAGCTGCGTCCCAGTAGGCCTCACTTGGCAGTTGCACTGAATTTAGTAGATTTGGTGGCAATCCTTGAAAAAGAGAAGGATTTGGATCTTGCATTAGTTGCTGTGGTTGTTGCTGCGGTTGTCCGGCAAGTCCCGGTGAGCCAAGGGGCCCACTTCCAGGCACAGTTACTTGTCCCTCATCCTCATCCAACGGCAGCCTCTCATATGCGGCGTTACCAAAAGAAGCTGCCATGATCACCACCGGTCCAGATGCCAGAAGAGGACCCACCACCGCACCTCCAACCACTTGGCCTTGACCACCAGCTAAATATATGGTCAACCCCGACGCAGCTGGCGGAGCTGGCGGTGGCAAGAACGACCCTGAAATAGATAAGATCTCAAATCTTCCATGTAAAGTAACAACAGCTCCTGGTGAAGCCGGTTGCCTAAGAGTGACATTAGTTACAGTTCCATTTCCACTCAAAATGCAAATCCCTCTTTGTCTCCGCCTCGCAAAAGTTGATACACTCTCCATAATATCGCTGCCGTTGGCGATTTCCATGACATGAGATCGAAGGGCATTGGCACTATCTCTGGTTATTATAATTGGTGGTTTGGGTTTGTTCTTAGAGCCAGCTGGTCTTCCTCTTGGTCTTCTTGTGATTTCTCCTTCTCCACCAACTACAGGAACTAAATCTTTGCCTTCGGGAGTGTTGATCTCCTCATGCTCTCGCTTTTGACCTCGGTTTAAGCTGCCATTACCGCTTTGTTCATCTTCAGAATTCTGGTTCTGATGGTGTTGAAATTGATGATGAGGATGTAAATGAAGATCTCTGGTGTGAAAAGGAGGTGGAAGAGGACGACCATGCGCAGCAACTGGATCCATCACTTTCTTTTTTCACAAATTTACCCTAAAATGGCTCTATAATACGAGAAACCAACTAAATTTAGAGAGAGATTCTTGGGTTCTACGTTTTTTTTTTCTGCTCTTAGGTGGTGTTTGAGAGATCAAATGCTACTGACATTAACCGTAACTAGATAAGAAAAAAGATGGAACTTTAAGTTTCACCCACCAAATTATCAGCTGAATCAAGCCCATCTTTCCACTCTCTAACCTTGATAACAATGAAAAGTTCCATTTCTGATTGATTTATTCGAGTATTATGGGATACGAAGATCAGTTGTGGGTTAAAATTTGGGGGAAAACCGAAAATGAAGAACAGGAGCGCAAAGGTAACAGAGAAAATAAGAGAAACGAGTTTTGGGTATTTCTTCTTCTTGTTTTTTTTGCTAGCTCTTCTTTAGCTTTTTGGGTGTAGTGCTTATGGGTTAGGGTTAGGTCAAGGTATCGGGTCGATGATGGGTTTAGATTTGGTAAGACAGCGTGCGCATGGGCGGTCTGTGGGTCCTACATTTCTCTCTCTTTTGTCTCTCACACTATGTGGGGCCCATAACACCCCATGTTGTTTCTTACTTATCTTTCCCATCTGATGTCTTAAAAAGCCTGCAGTATAAGATCATTTTGTCCTTTCGTTTCCTCCCTCCAAGCTACCCATTAAAATTCTTTTTTCTTCTTCCCGTTGTTCTCTTTTAGCTTCAAACTTCGTTTCTGCCTCGTGTATTTAACTACCTGAAGCTTTTCATTTGCATCCTTCAAATCTCCATAAAAAGGCTCTTACTCCCTTTCATGGATTTTGCCTTATTTAATGTATCCTTGTAAGTTCTCAGAGTAAAACCGTACCATGAGCATGTTTTTTGGGTGATAAGTTTCTTCTCCTATAACGTAGATGATGTCAATTTTTGACTTGACTAAAAAGAAAGGCTGAATCTGAAATTTGTGCTTTAAAAGGAAACAAGAACTTTTCTCATGTTCAGAGAGCCGTTATATGAATTACTCAAATATGCCAAAAGTCTAAACAGCAAAAAATTATCAAGTGTTTACTGTTGAAGGAGTCTCAAGGCTTGCAGCGGTTACAGTTTTCAACGTTTTACTGTGGTTACAGAGGGGTGATCTCTAAGGAAAAGGAAAGACTAGAGAGTTTTCACGAAATGGTACTCCCTATTCCTCCAACCCCCACTTTATATTATTTTGTGCTTGTTCTTGAACTCGATTTATATTATTCAGTAGTCGGTACTATTTATACCTATAAAATTACTTGTTTAACTATATAATTATAAATCCAAAGTATAAAAAAAATAATAATATAACTAAAGTTCCAGGACATAATCTTTCAAACAAAATTATTTAAAATTAATTCAAACTTAAATATTATACATAAACCAAAATTTATTGTAACGTGATCAAACTTTGTATAATTCTATAACTCAATTCAATAATTGATATTCTATCCGAACTTATTACGGATGTTTTAATACATAAAATTCATTATAAATTTAATACATAAAATTCACCATTAATTTATATTTATTTACATGTTATTACCCTCAATTAATTAAAATTTCAATTTTTCTTTAAATATGTATAAATTATATTATTTACCTCTTAAAAATTTACGTAACATAAAATTCAAATGTCAAATTTTTTATTTATCATGTGCCTCACATCACTTTATTTTTTAATTTTATATCATGTAAATTTTAAAAAATAATTTATATAATTTTATTAAATTTTAAGGATAAATAATATCGATACCAATTCTGAATGATA
>CANXYI011953883.1:0-10107 GCA_948208565.1 Hura crepitans
ACAATAATTTATTATAAAATTGAGATATTAAAGTTTATTTATATGATAAAATTTAGAAAAAAGTTCAATAAAATAATTAATATATTTCTATTAAATTTAATATAATTTTTTATAATTTTTTAATTAAATAAATTTATTAAAATAATTATAGTTAAAATGGTCTAATTATTGATCAATTAAAATATACTTAATAGAATAAATTTTATTATTAATATTTTTAAATTACTTTTAGGTCATAAAAATAATTTACAAATTACTAAAAAAAATATAGATTTAAAACAATGTAAAAAAATGCAAAAATTGTAAATTTTCTGGTTCAATCCGATTCTAATTCACGGTTCAACCGAATTTTCTCTTGATTCAATCCAGATCATTCCGATTTTTTAACACTTCCCATTTTTATACTCAACCGGACCGAATCAGCTACCGATTCCTGATTAAATCGATCCGACTGTCCAATTTGGTCCGATTTTAATAACTACAATTTATATAGCAATAAATATCAAGAAGAAAAAGAAAATTTTAGTAATAGTATACTCGTATCTTAATGAGTATATTTTTATAGAATGAAGAAATTATTAATTGCTCTTTTCCAGTTTTAACCTTTGTCTTGATATCTCCAATGATTTTGTATCCCTTTTATTAACTTAATTTTTTATTTTAATTATTAAAAATAATTGTAAGAATGATAATATTGTCAATTAAAATTATTTTTAAATCAAATTGACGTTATTAAGTTATTTCCTTATTTCCTATGGAAAAGTTTAAAATCACACTCAAAATTGAAGTGACAGCTTACATAGGAAAGAGGCAATACTTGCCTTGGATCATGAGTTTTTTGGTGGACCAAATAATAAACAATAGAAAAAAAAAATTATGAGGGTGTTTTGTGATAAATTTAATGTACATAATAATTGATAGATTAAATAGTAATATTTAATTTAATTATTATAATATATGTATATCAAATATATTGCGTACTATAAAAATGTTCATTAGTCGTTTTACAATCGAAATATTTTATAAGAATAATTTATTAATTAAATCTAAGCAATAATTTTCGTACAAGTAATGATTCAGGATATATATATATAAACATCTAGTCAATGAGATCTCTATCCTAGAGTTGCATAATTGACTTAAAATGTGAAGAAAATTTGACATTTAGAAAATCATAGAGCCTTACGTTGTGGACCACGGCAGTATTGAATCAATCTGTATTATGAAGAAAACAATGATCAACTTGTTCACATTTTTCCAATTGACAAAATAAATTATTCCAATTATTAATACTACAATCGGATAATTCTCAGTTTATTGTCAACCAACAAGTAGGACAGTTAGCCGACCTTAGAGTGAAGTTTTGAATTTTAATTGATAATCGAAATTTAATAATTTAAATTTTTTAGTTACTTTTTTTATTTATTTTTCGCTTAAAAAATTTAAATTATTAAATTCTGATTCTTAATTAAGATCCAGTGCCGGCTAATTCTTCCTTACGAAACGCCAACCTCGAAAAGTCTTCCCTTTCACATTGCCCAAATTTCATTGATATCGTTTTAGCCAAATAATGACAAAATATATATATATATATATATATACTTTGATTATTTCTACATTTAATTCATATACTTTTATTATTTTTATATTAATTTTTATTGAACAAAAAATAAAGCCTTTTGATATGTACTTTTTTATTTACTAAATACTCAATATGAAACTTAATAAAAGTAAAAGAGCTTAATAATACTGCAAAATTAAAACATACGAGATGATTTTACCTTTTAAAATATGGAAAATATTTGTTAACCTGGTTCATGATAGATCGGCAAATAGATTAAGTTTTATGTGTTAAGTTTTAATAATACTGCAAATTTCATGTGTTAAGTTTTAAATAAATAAAATTAAATTAAATATTTTGTTAAATTTTTAAATACACATATTAATCAATGCTAAAGCTAACAACCTTGTTCCAAAGGGAATATATTATATAATATTCATTCAAGTATAAAATATCAAAATAATTTCTTTTTTAAAAAAACAAGGAAAACATTATTCAAAATCGAATCTACAATAAATTATCGATTAATAACTATCACATATATAAAATAAATGTATTTTTTATACTAGATAGTTTATAATTGAACTGGTCTACTGTTAACATGGTGAGAGGCATACCGAGAGATAGATTAAGGATGCAATGACAAAGGTCCAATATCGGCCAAGATGAGCATCAGCAACATAAGCACCCAAAATAGGAGTCATCCAGATGGTACCAACCCAATTTGTGACATTATTTGCTGATTTTACTGTTCCTTCATGAAGTTTTCTAGTCAAATACAGTACTAGATTGCTTGATATCCCATAATATGCCATCCTCTCAAATACCTCATATACTGCACCCAAATTTAAATTATTCATACTTAATTAAAAGAAAAAACACATACATATATTTCATGAAAAAAAAAGGAAAAAATATGTATAAATAAATACATTCATAATTCAGGTGGAGATCAATATTATCCTAATTTAATTAAAATGAATAATTAAATTAATCAGAATCGTAATGTCTCGAGTTTATCTATTATAATGTAATTATTGAGTTAATTATTGATTGAAATGTTGATGTAGATTTTTCTTTTTTTATGGTTGATAAATTTGTCTCAGTGCATAATTCCAACTTGTGGACTGAATACTTTACTACGTCAATTAAAAGAATCAAGCAACGTTTATACTCTTTCCATTTCATTTTAAATATTTATTTTAAAATTTTAAAAAATATTTAATAAAATTTTATAATTTTATCTATATTTATTATATTTTTAATGCAATATTGATCATATAAAAAATTAATTATAATATTTAGAATTAAAAAAATATTTTTATAAAATTAATTTTTTTTAATATCTATATCAAATAATGATACACTTAATGTGAAATGTTGAAAGTATTGTTAAATGGACCAAAAATTATTATACTACAAGAAGAATTTGCACTTTTCAATCATTAATTTCTTTCTTTGTCAAAAAGGAAATTAAACGATAAATATATAATAAATAGATGAGCCCAAAAATAATAATGAAAAAAATTACACAAGTAGGTGAGACGTTTAATATTTTAAAGGTGTAAAATTAATTTCCATTCGAATTTGAGTATTTATTCACTTTCTCTTTCTGTAAATAAAAATAAATAAATAAATAAAAAGAGGTAGGTCATCTATCTTCCCTAGCTTAAGGCAAGCATTTATTACCCTTAATTTCACTAACGTACAGTTGCACCGATAGAGAGTGGGGGATGGCATCCTTTCCTTTCAGGAAAGCATATGAACATAAAATTATCCCCTTTGAAAAATGATTAAGTTCTTCTCAGTTGCAAGCATGGAAATCAATTATTTCCATTGAATAAACTTCATTTTTATAGCAAAAGAGCAAGAAACGAAATGAAGAAACCGAAGTATAAAGAGAACTTCGGACAGGAAATATCCAACATTGTGTTAAACTTTCAAGTTTCAGGGAGCTAAAAGGCATGACAATACTCTGTTTGTGTTAGAAGACGAGAGAGAGAGAAGAGTTACCAACAACAAAAGAGCAAGCTCTCCATCCACCTCTCTTGGATCTGAGGACAGGGTTTCCTTTGAGATCCACAGTTCCATCCTGTGTATAACCAGCATCTCCATCTTCAATAGCCATAGCCACTGCGTAGCTCCTTTACTTTCTATTTGATAGTCGAGGACAACCCTTTTATATACTGAGAGTTGTAAAGCAAACGTCCATTAACGGATATACGTTGGTTTTAAGCCTACTTGTTTCTATTGAATAGAGTCGGTAACTTTTGACCCTATTAATAAATCTTCCTCGTTTGATTTAAAAAAAAATATATCTAATTAAATTCAATTTAATAGTCTTGACTTATTTCATCCAAAAAAGGACTCTACTTAATTTGTACAAAATTTGGCTTATTGTAATTGAATTTATCATTTATAATTAATTTTGTTATATATATAATTTTATAATTTTTATATAATTTGAATAACGAAAATAATTGTTTTTATATATTATATATTCATATCTTTGATACAAAACTTTTTAAGAAATTTAAAATATGATAATCTTACATGATTTGATATATTTAATAATAACATATTTAAATCATAACTCAATTCGATCCAATCTAATTTAAATATAAATTTCGAACCGTTTATGACTTGGTGTATTTATTATCGAACTAGTTATAATAAAATTCAAAACTCGACAAGTCCGATATATTTGTCATCTTTATTTTTATAGTATTCAGATTTTATTCAAAAAATTATTCTATAGTAGGCTAATCGAATTTATTGAATTTGGAATTAATAGAATAAAAATTATAAGTTCACAAGCTGAATAGAATAAAGATTCGAAATAATTTTGACAAATTTAGAAGATAAAATACACATTGCCCATTGAAAATGCAAAAACTATATATCATATGAGCTGTTTTCTTGCATATATTGACTCAAGGAATTTATGGGTTTCTACACATGAATCCTTTGGAGCTTGGAGTCATGATTTTTTTCTTTCTTTTTTCTTTCCTTTTTATTTTGTACCCAATCTTATTTTACTCTCTTCTTTACTTTATTTTCTTTCAAATCCACTTTTCTGGATGAATTTGAAATAATTAAAGTTTTTTCACAACACTCTATGTTGAAAAAAAAAAATACTATGTCACTGTAGTTTAAAAACGAGTACAGTGAGCTAATTATAAAAATCAAATACAATACATATCAAGTAATGTATACCATGTTAGTGTACATTTTTATAATTCCAAGAGATATGATAAAATAATAGAAATACTTTCTCCTTCAATTAAAAATTTAAGCATTTTTAAATATTTTGAAATGAGCATTTTATCTCTGCGTGGAATTGTCCGACACGAATCCGAATTAATCGGATTAATGAATTTTGAATATCGGATGTCATTTAACCAAAAATAATAATTTAGTTACAGATTATAAGCAATTTATTTTGTATGTGAAATGATTATTATTTTATAATTGAATTAATATATGAATTTATTCAGAACTTATGTGGGGGACCAAAAAAAATCCTAATCATACAAGGTGCCATAACTTACTGCTAAAGAAGTGCCATTTGCTGCCGGGATTGACCATCTACCCATACAGGATTTATTACTTCACAACTCTTTCTTTTTCTTGGTATATAATTTTTGAAAAAAAAATATTAAATAAGAGAAAATTTTATTAAAAGAGTTGAATGATGGTGACGAACGGAAAAATCTACAGAAATAGTTTCCATCTGTAAATAAATTCCATACTGATAGTTTTCCTTATTTAATTGGGTGGATTTTTTTTTAAGGTGTGTATGTGTGTATATATATATATATATATTGAAAGCTTTTTTTTTTTAATAACTCATAATTAATAATAAGAACAAAGCTTGAAATTCAAGTGTTTAGGGTTAATTGGCAAGTGATGGTGATCGATGCTCATCTATTTTAAAATAATAAATTGTACCATTTGTCATAATATCTTGATTAATTCATTTATTTGGGTAATATTTCAGTAGGTTTTCATTCTTAATTAATACATTTATTACTTTTTAATTTAATACTTTTTCTTTGATAAATAGAATTGGAAAATATGGACTTAAATTTTGAAATCTTTTAGTATATTATTAAGATCAATTTTTACTGATATAATATATAGATATGATATACTTTTTTTTTTTCAATTTAATATTAATGCATTCCTAAATCGATATGTGGAATTGTGGATCAAAACTCAAGCTCATTCAACTGGCCACACATAAAAGCATAAGCTAATAATCTATTATGTCATATTGATCCAACAGTATGTAATTGATGTGTATTAAATATATTCTCACATCGAATAAATATTTGAAAAAAAAAATATACATATATAAGAGGAAAAATGAGTGAACGTAATTATGTGGAATTGACATGAAATTCAACTTTCAAAAATATCTAATTGATTTGGTCTCCAGATTCAGACCACCCACCATGATTCACTTTTCGTTTTTTTTCCAAAGACGAATCCCTTGATTTTCTCATCCGTCACACTGCTTTTCACCGGCAATACTAAACTAAGTAAAATCTATATAAAAAATATTTAGAATTCTGCATGCACTCATAGCTGCACACGCATATAAAAAAACTATTCAGAAATTTAATCCATGATTATAATTAGAAGTATTTATGAATTGATTAATCAATCTATTAATATCGATTTTTCAAAATTCTTAAATACTAACTAATTAGTTGGCATATGTCAACTGATTTATCCGTTTCGATTTTTCGATTTGATTAACTGAAAGAGCAACAAGTTATAATATTGATCTTTCTATATATGTGTAAATACAAGATATAATTTAAATAAGATTTTAAAGTATTAACATATATAAGTTTTAAATTTTAGAGTAAAAAAATAGAAAAATAAAAAATTTTAGATATAAAAATCAAAATATAAAATACATATGAACTGTTTAGTCATAACTACCAATTAACTGAGGTTAAATATTTAAACCATAATTATATACTTTAAGCTTTCAAAAATAAAAATGATAACTATGATAATCAGTTTTGAATTAATCAAAAAATTGATTTAATTAAAAATTAATTTTTTAATTAATCAAAAATTTGGCGAATATTGACCCCCTAATTTTAACTATAGAAAATAGAAGGAAGAGTCCAAAATTGGTGAAGTACGAAATGAGGTCATCTGGTTCTGACTTTTGACAATTACTTAATTGAAAAAAGAGGGCATAGCCGGCGAGTAAGACCAAATGCTAAAGAAGAGTGACGTCCGATCGCTGTCTTAAAAATAATACGTTGCTTTTAAAATTCTAATTTGATTAAATTATACCATATAATATAATTATTTTTTTAATTAATCAGAATTCGATTTTTATCTCTGATCGTAATACAAAAAATATTGATTTGACTAATCCGAATTCACGTAAAAATGACAAAACATTCACTTTTAAATATTTAAAAATATTCTATTTTCAGGATTCAAATTCGATATTTCTAATTAAAAAAAAAAAGACTATTGATATCCCATCTCACGTAAAAAAAATACCTTATTTATAATTAGTTAATTTGAGATATTTAATAATAATATATGTCCATTAAACTTTAAAGTTATTTGAATCAATAGTGAACTCATAACTATTAATCATTGTTTTCAACTTCATTACAGTTTTAATAATGTGAATATGAATAATTAATAAGATTAATCATATTATACAAGAATTCGTAAAAAAACTATATTGAAAATTTATTGTATAAAATAATGAAAAACTTATCTAGAGGAATAATATTGTCTAATTATTTGTATCGTAAATATGCACGGTTTTACTCTATTCATTGATTGAAAGATTAAATTGAGAATGGAATAAAATGAATTAATAATAAAAAATAAATTTTATGATATTTTCATCTCAAATTTTTATTTTAAAAATAAATTGATTATCACTTAAAAGTCAAAGCATAACTAAATAGATATTTCATGTGGAAAATCCACACATGCACAGGTGAATGGATTTTTCAACTAAGGATGATCATAAATTCATAATTCAGTTTTTTTTTTTTCCAAAGAAAATAAATTTTGTCAAATTCATAACAAAAATGAAGTGTAAAATTTTGACAAAATACATATATATATATTTTGAATTCTCACATATACGACATATAGAAAATGAGTTTTTCTTCCACTAATAATTATAAACCTGATAATCTGTCCAAAAAGCAGAAAAGAATAAACATGATGAATTTTATTACCCAATCAAATTCAATGATTGAGCACTCTTATTTTTTTCTCTGTTGACCATATTGACATATATTTTTTTTTAAAAAAAAGAAAATAATTGAAGAGATTTTCTAGAATAATAGCACTATAATTAATTAATAATTATATACTGCTAACAATTACACATTGAAATGTTAATAATATGTGTTGCTTCTAAAACTTTTAAATACATGAATATTGCTTTTAAAATTGTCACTTGATTAAATTATATTTCATTAAAAATTATTCGAAATTCGATCAGTTAAAATTTTAACTTTTTTTAATTAATCAATATTTAATTTTTTTTATCTCAATAATATAATTATCAAAAGAAAATATTATATCCTATCAGAAGTTCACATATAGTGTATATGTATTTTTTTTATTTATAACTAATTAATTTGGGATATTGAATAATAAAATTTATTAATAAAAAAAGAAATAATAAATATGTACAACTAGTTAAAAGGGTTTAAAGTTATTTAAATAGTAAACTTGCTATTATTAACTAATTTTTCATATTCATCATAATTTTAATAATAGGAAAGAATAATTTGTAAGATTAATTATAGTAGACAATAATTCATAAAACAACTATATTAAAAAAATATTATATAAAATAATGAAAAAATTTATCCAGAGGAACAATATTGTCTATTTTGCTCAGGCGAAAATTGACAATGAAATAAAATGAATAAATAATAAAAATTAAAATTTATGCTATTTTCATCTCTTTTTTCTAAATAAATTGATTATCACTTAAAAGTCAAAGCGCACCTAAATAGATATTTCATGTGGAAAAATCTACACATACAGAGGTGCGTGGAGTTTTCAAATAGGGATTATGATAATTCAGTTTTTTTTTTAAAAAAAAATTGTCAAATTCATAATAAAAATGAAATGCAAAATTAGATATATATTGGAAATTTCACATATAGAAAATGGACTTTTCTTCCACTATAGTATAAACATGATGAATTTTATTGCCCAATCAAATTCAATGATTATGCCTTCTTTTCTTCTCCGTCGACCGTGTTGACCTTTACTCTTTTCTTCTTCTTTTTTTGTAAAAAAAAAAAAGAAGAAGTAAATAATTGAAGAGATTTTCTAGAATAATAGCACTATAATTAATTAATAATTATATACTGCTAACAATTACATATTGAAATATTAATAATTTAATTTATTATGATTAACCCAGTGTAAGAAGACATTCCGTTTTCTTTGCCAATGTTTCCGTTTTGATTTTGCCTAAAAATAGGCTCTGCCATAGGCGTGAACTGCAGATTTATTCTCAAAAAAATTATTTCAGATTAAAGAGGTAACTTAATTCGAATTTAAATATACTAGAAGAACAAAATTAACTTGGCAAAACATGTTGAATTTGAGTTGAGCTACAATGGATTGGGCCATAATTATTGATAATTTTTGATCGGGCAGAATTAGAGTAGTGACACATTAAATGTCTCTAGATACGTGTGCTTACAAGAAAAGAATTAGTTTCAGGTCGGATCCGAAATAAACACCCCGATTATTAGGTTAGAATATGTGAAAATTTCAATATAGTAACTTTAGTGTTGAATAACATTTACTTTGAAGTTCAGTAAATGCCACAATTTATAGTTCTCGTAGTACTAAAAGTATGTCCAATTATTAGGCAGATTATTTACAAGTATACAAACGTGGTCTTCTTAGACCATTGTCTCATAAAATGGACCTAATAAACTTGACAGGTGAGTAAGGAGAGATTAAACTTGTAAATCAATCAAAATATTTGAGAGTCATAAATGGAATGAATAAAATCGAATTAGATCATAATATTATTATTAAAAAATCTATTTTTTTACTTTTTCAAAATGTTTTTATTAAAAATAAAAAAATTATACAAATATAATATATAAAAATAATTATTTTCATAATTTACATTATATAAAAAATCATAAAATCACAAGTAAAACAGTATATCACAAGCGAATTGGATTAAATAGATTATATAATTGATCAAATTGAATTAATTTATAAATAGATTAATGATTTAACGGATTGAATTTAAATCAATTTCTTCCTAATCAAATGGATCAAATTTACAAATCAAATGAATATTTACCGCGCTATAAATTAGAATATCTAACTATTTTTTTGAGAATTATAGTTTTAATTATGGTAAGTAGCTGATTTTAAAGTATTGCACCAATTAATATGTTTATCTAATATTTCAACTCAATGATTGAAATTCCAAATAATAACCGTTAACTCTCAATTGAAAAATTACCTTTGATAAAAAAAACAAATTGAAAATTACA
>CANXYI011953891.1:0-10628 GCA_948208565.1 Hura crepitans
ACATTCTTGAGTTTAACTCTTCTATTTGCCCTACTCTATCCTTATCCATTATAACTTTTATCATGAATGTTTTAATACTTGCTTAAATCATTCAATTTATCTAGGTGTATCTTGTCAAGTTTCTTACTAAATCAAGATAGAAGGAGTTTATGATGAAAGTGCTATGGTTATGTATATATGATGATGTTAATGGTGATATTGATAGAATATGATCATGCACATTTGGATGATGATTATCGAATGACGTAATGTATAAGCTAGCCTCCATGCATTATACATCATAAAAAATGACCTTTAATATTAAGGAAAATTGATAGGTACACTTGGAGCATTAGCTCCCATATCCTTTAATATCCCTTCTTAGCCTATTTTCACTAGTACTTTACTTCTCTTCTTCATTGATGCTTTAACATATATTATTTAATTCCATAGATTGAAGAATCTTTGCTTATACTAGAAAAACTACCTTTACATCATATGCCTATACTAATCTAGTCCTCTTATATAAACTAATTAATAATCTATTATAATTATAATCTGACTATGCCATAACAACTTATCTTTTACCTTTGCTACTTTTTGAGGTCATAAGGGCTCCAATTTTTCAAGATTTATTTGACTGCAGAAGGTAACTTATCAAAGGCCATAAGCATTCTCTTATACAAAATGTAACCTTAAACTCATATGATCTTTATATGATTCCATGCTCTAAGGAACATCTAAATTGGTGCTCTAATACAACTAAATGTTACACCTTACACCTGGTTTGTAACACCGAAAAATCCAAATATTATGAATAGTACTTTTTCAGCATGTGAATAGTGTTAATCGAGATTTGGGGTCACACTAATGCTATATAATAGGATTATAACCATATAATTTTGTATATTAACCCATATATAAGTTAGTGCAATAATCTAAAACTTTTTGATGAAGTCCCTTGATATATAACATTAACCCACTAGTGGATTAATGTGTCAAAGTTTATTCTTTCTATTTTTGTATGTTATCTAATAATCATGTTAAAGGTAGTTGTTTGAATATTCTTAAGTGAAATATGGATTTAAAATGATGTCTCTAAGATAGTTAAAAAGAAAAAGTTATAGGAAGGAATATGGTTAAAGAGATCATATATATATATATATATATATATGAACATAGATGGAATTATGTATTTAAATGTGGTTATGACAAGAAGCATTAATGCAGTAAATGTAAGCCAATAGGTTAAAGTCTGGAAGTCTAACCTTATGTTTTTCATACTAAGCCACTAATGGGCTATTGTGTAAAAATCCATCATCAGACAGTTTTCTATATTAATCCACTAAAGTGTTAATCTTGAAAGTCTAACTTCACATTTTTGCAAATTAACCCACTAGTGGTTTAACTGCAATTACTAAATGATGTGAAAAATAGGTAAAGATGAAATTAGCAATTTTAATCGAATTTTCTATATTTTTGAGCATGGATTTTTTAAGGCATTTGAGGAATCATGTGTATGATTTTTTGGGACCATAATATATTTAAATTAATGTGGAATGGTAGAATGGATGAACAACAATAGAAATGAGATTAAAGTAAGAAAATGAATGAATTTTGCTTAGGCTTTAATATAGGCCCTTGGATCTCTTTTTAAAACCTGAACATGTCCATTGATTTTTGGTATATAAACCATATTTCCAATAGCAAACAACCACATTTTCTAGTAGCATTTCACCTTTATTTCCTTTTTTTTCAAATGAAAGGCAAAATAAGCCATTTTAGGCCTTCCCAAGCTTGTCTTCTCTAATTTTTACCAAACCTTGCACCAAGTCAACTATTTTAGACATGATTCAGCATCTACATAGTCTAAACATCTAATTTGAGGGATCAATTAATGAAAATAGGGAGAAAATTGAATGGGTTGTGTATGGGTGAATAGTAACATAAAATTGGGTAAGCCCTTATTTTTTAGTTTTAATAATTTTTTAGAGTCAATTAAGGTTCTAAAACAATGTATCTTAAATTTGATTTTGATTTGGATGCATGTTTGAATGATTATGAATTTTTTTAATATTATGATAAATAGTAACCAAGTATAGGAAAAAGAGTTTATTTTTAAGCTTTGATATTTTTTTTAAAGATGTAATAGGATTCTATTAAGTGACTTATCAAGTTAATTTTAGAATTTTATGGCTATTTTAATTATTGGGAATTTTTAGAGGTTATGGATAAATAGTTATTTTGAGGAATTTATAACTTTTGGGGTGTCTTTTCAATGCCAAAATAGAGTTATAAAAGGTTGATTTCAATAATTGAAACATATTTTGATTCTTATGAAATTTTGATTTTGATTAAAGTTATGTTCAAGAGATAAAGAGGAAGTAAATGGTAAAGATTAAGGAAGGTTCATGGATGCTCTAAAGAGTATTTTGATGTCATTCAAGTAAGTGTATCCCTTATAGTATGCATGCTTATGATTTTGGGTTTGAAAAGTATGGGCTTAACATGTAAAATATGCATGTAAGTTTCTTATGATATATCAATATTAAGATATTGAATGCAATGTTAATGTATTTGGATTTTATCTGACCATGTAATGAAATGTTGTCATAATCAATTAATAAATTGAGTTTCCTTACTTATTGGTGGCCAAATGGTTAGGTTGTGTGACTCAATAATGATACAATTCACTAGTGTGATATAAGTTGTATGAAAACATGGTTTTAATGTGAATGAAAAATAATAAGGTCATGTTTATGCATCATGTAGTCATAATGTGTTTGAATTAATGGGGATAATGTATGTTGATAGGATGTGTGTTGTTTACATGCATATATGTGTATGTATATTACACAATATGAAAGATAATTAAGATGTATGCCTAAGAATGGAAATATGTCCCTATATGGACATTGGATATCATATAAGATACATGAAATGAAGCTTTTCAGGGCTTTAAGGTTGAATGGCCATATAACAAGTATATGTATGTGTGTTGCTTTATATAGACATGTGATGAATGGTAACTAATGCCGTGTATGTTAAACATCATGAAAGCATGTATTAGAGCTTGTGATGTGAATAAATATAGGTGTAACATAAAAAGGGATTTATGTGAATATTGTCATATGATCCATACAATAGATGATTTCTATATATGTTTGAATATATGATCATAGACATATTAGATGAGCCATGTTATGTAAAGAAGTGAATTTATGATGCCAACTGTATAGTAGTATGGATATGTGGTATGAAATATAAATATGGTAACGAGTCAATTTGCCTAAGTCAAGCATAATATATCTAATGTGAATATACATGTATAATAATGAATGTCTATATGTGTATAAGTATGCTTTTACTATGATTAAATTTGACATTGGTGCCTTTAAAACATGAGTTATGATATGCCATTTGTCATTATCAAAGCCGAATGGCTTAAGGTACAAAGTTTTGTTTATGTTGCCTATTATGTATATCCTGAATAATGCATAACCATATGAATGAGAATGATTATGTGAACATGTACTGACATGAGTAATATAATGAGAATTTATTTGAACATACAAATAAATTATTGGCATGAGAAAGATAAAGTGATGATGTGGATAATATATGATAATTGGGAAACACCATAATGTATGACAAGCTTATGATATGGCTAAATGGTTAATATGGAAACTAATGGGTGCTTTAGGCATTCATCAAATGCTTATGACATAACAATACAGGTATAAGGCAAGAATGGCCTAAAGTTTTTAGAAGAGTAAAATACTCATGATAATGTCTATTATATATAAAAGATGGATTTGTTGATGCGCTAATCAATGAACTTATGTTATTTGAATAGTAATATAATGGGATTAATAAATGGTGAAGAACATTTTTCCCTAAGGTTATATGTTGACCAAATTAGAGATAAAATTCAATCAACCTACTATTATAATATGAAACTAAGAGTAAACTTGGTTAAAGACCCATTCAAGTAAACAACTTAGTTAGATAGGCTAGTTAATAAACTAGGAGTGATAGTAGTTGCCAAGGCACTTTGATACCTCGATATGTTTCGTCTATAGGTCTACTAAAAGTTTAATCCATGGCTCTATAAGTTTGATTTTTGGATCTACATTGGTAGATGGACTTACGAGTTAATAAATGGTAGTACTAGTCATCATGCTATGTTATGTCTATTGATTCATGCTATGCTTAGTCTTGGACTTATGATTCATGCTTAACCTTTGGGTCTCATGATAAGTTTGATCTTCAGATCCACATTGGTAGATGGACCTTTAGGTTTATGGGGGTTGTACTGGCCTACCTTATGTTTGATGTAATGATGAATTTTGTCTTTTAGGTCTAATACGCATAAGGCCTACATGGTCTCTAAAGCTTTTGTGGTATATTGATGCTCTATTATCCATAGTATATATGTTTTCCTTTGATATAGGCCTAATAAATGGATTTTGAAGAAGATTTTACTTAAATTTCATAATATATGGATTTTATATACTGATGCATGAACTTATGATGTATTACATTTATAATTTATGCCATTCTATAGCACATGTGTATGTTATGTATAAAAAAGTGTATAATGTGATAAGTTGAATGTTTATGGATAACGATTAATGAATAAAGGTTGTAATGTTTGTGTACCCTTATAATGAGATATGTATAATCCTATTAATAGATGAAGATTATAAGACCGAGGCTTATGCATGATATGCATATAATCTAAAATAAGAGCCAAGGTATGATAGTGTTTAAGTCAAGCATAGTAATGATGTTTGTAATCATGAGATATATGAATTTATTATGCTTAGGTATAAGCAATTACCATTGAATCATGTAAAATGAGATGATTGTTCCTTTTTCATGTTTGTTCTATATTATAAGCCATGTATGTTCGGATCCTTAATATTTGAAAATGTCCCATTCCTATGCCTTTTTACATATATGGTACTATTGACCTAAGTACAGTGGACTAAAATATTATAAATGCTTATAATTTAAATTACCTAATATAAAATTTAAAAGAAAAAAATGTGCCATACTATACTAGATAAACTAGAAAACAGCAAAGCTTAGCATTCAATTTGTTTGTGATGTACAAGTATTTTGATAGCTCAGAAGGAAGCCACTCTAGGCTACAGATGTCGTAGGTTTATATGAAAATGATGTTAGATATATAGTTTTGTATTCTATATGCAGAAAGAAAAAGAAAAGATTGAATGAGTAGTAATATGTATATTGATGTATGGATTATGGGCTCGTAATGTATTAATAGTTTATTTGAACTTTTAGTATGCATATATATGTAGATATGTTATTGATGGTTTTGATATATGATAATTGGTGAGATATTATGAATGCATGGTTTGGGATATGAATGAGATTGATATTGATCCTCATTTATATCTATGATTGAGATAATGCTGAGTTTATTTGGTCAGATGGACCAAGATGATGATGAGACATGTTTTGATATATTAGAAATATTATTTTATACATGTTACTCTTCAGGATAGTGTCCCAATACAAATATTAAGCTACTAGATTTTTGACATAAGGACCCTTTAGTAAACTTTAAATGAGGTTTCATTAAGACATGTTTTTGACAAGTGTATATGTGTGTGTGTGTGTTACATGTGATATCTAGTTGGATAAAAAGGAAAAAGATTTTAAGTAAATCGAAAAAGAAATAAGATAAATAATGGTTGTATGTTATTCCATATTCAGGTCTGGCAACCGAATTAGGTAAAGGGCGTTACATTTGGTCAAGTCAGAATTTAGTTTAGGCATTCCTCATAGTTAAAAAGTATATAGAGAATATAAAAGTGATATGTGATTGGAGTTATATAAAGTATATAGTATGTTAACATGGTAGATCAAATGGTCCCTAGTATCAGAGAAGACATGGATACAGTTAATCTGTATGACCTTAAAAAGAAGTATAGGTAAAAGATAGAATACCATAAAATTTCAAAATTTTTATCTAAAATTAACTAATAATAGATATATGGTGAAGAGAATCATGTTAAGACAAGGGTTATAAACAATGTATAAGAGAATAACATGATGATTATGGAATTAGAGAGAACCTATTGAGCATTAGTTAGGAAAGATTGAAAGAAAAGTGATTGTAATATATATATATGATGATAGAGTAATCAAAGTGTTTGGGAGTTAATGCTCTTAGGGTACCTATCAATCCTCTTATGATTTAAGGCCATTTGATGCTTATCTATGAGACATTGGGCTGGATTATGCA
The DNA here is from genome assembly GCA_948208565.1 of Hura crepitans. Taxonomy (NCBI): domain Eukaryota; kingdom Viridiplantae; phylum Streptophyta; class Magnoliopsida; order Malpighiales; family Euphorbiaceae; genus Hura; species Hura crepitans. The sequence goes on from CANXYI011953891.1 coordinate 6,257, forward strand.
TCATATCATTTAGCATCATCATAAAAGCATAGATTACTACATTACAACATATTGTCATTCATATTATCATATATGCATAGCCACATCATATACATCATCTATGTATGTTTTGCCTAGATTAAGTGGGAAATTGAGAGGATACACATATACAAGTGAATGAAACATGATTGGAGTAAAGTAGATATGATGGTTATAATAACATATAATGGTTGTTGAGAACTTGTGGCTAAGAAAGGCACAATAGAAGTGTAATGATCTATTAATGCAAAGATAAGAAACAACAAGTAATTACAAATATACTAAAGGTGCAGTGTATTAAAGAAGGTTTTAAAGGATTGAGCACATATGTGTTATGGAATGCTACAAAAAAGCTTAAAAGGGGAAGTGATGGAAGTATGAACCAAAGATATAGTATATGATAAGAGAGATAAGCTTATGTTTTAGATAACAAGAAAGATGTATGAGAATTGAAACTCTAATAAGTAAAGTATGTGTATAGGGTCAGTATGAAAGTATGATAGATTATTTCAAAATTTTAGGGATTAAATTTCATTTAAAAGGGTAGGAAATGTAATGTTGGAAAATCCTAGAAATATGAAGAGTACTTTTTAGGATGTGAATAGTGTTACCCGAGATTTAGGGTTACAGCAATGCTATAAAGTAAGAGTATAACCTTAAGAATTTATATATTAACCTATAGATGAGTTTATGCAATAATCTAAAAGTTATTCATAAAGTCCCCTGATATATAACATTAACCGACTAGTGGGTTAATGCGTAAAAGTCTATCTTCTCAATTTCTATATGTTAACTCACAATTAGTTTAAAGGCAGTTGTTAGAACATTCTATAGTGAAATATAGATTTAAAATAAAGTCTTTAAGCTAGTTAAAAGGCAGAAGTTATGGGAAGGAATATGGTTACATATATATATATATATATATATATATATATATATATATATATATGAACATAGATGGAATTATGTATTTAAAGGTGGTAATAACAAGAAGCATTAATGCTAAAAAATGGAAGCCAATAGGTTAAAGTTTTGAAGTCTTAAGCTTATGGTTTTTCATAGTAACCCATTGGCGGGCTATTGTGTAAAAAATCATGATCAAACATTTTTGTATACTAATCAACTCAAGGGTTAATGTTTAAAGTCTGACTTCATTATTTTACATATTAACCCACTGGTAGGTTAATTGTAATTACTAAATGATGTGAAAATTGAGTAAAGATGAAAGTAGTGATTTTAATAAGATTTTTCTTAATTTTTTAGCACAATTTTTTTAGAGCATTTGAGGAATCATGTGTATGATTATTTGAGACCATAATATATGTAAATTGATGTAGGAATGGAAGAATGGTTGAACAAGAATAAAGAGGATATTAAAGAAAAAAAATGAAGGATTTTTTATTAGGCTTTAATATAGGCCTTGGGATCTCTTTTTAAAATTTGATCTTAGCCATTAATTTTTAGCATATAAACCATATTTCTAGTAGCAAAAAACCACATTTTCCAATAGCATTTCTCCTTTATTTTCTTCTCTTTCACATGAAAGGCAAAAGAAGCCATTTCAAGGCTTTCCAAGCTTTTCTTCTCTAATTTCTACCAAACTTCACACCAAATCAACCATTTGATATGATTTAGCAATTACATGGTTTGAGCATTAAATTTGAGGGCTTAATTGAAGAAAATGTGTAGAATTTTGGATAGGTTTTATATGGGTGAATAGTAACACAAAATTATTTAAGTGCTTATTATTCAGTTTTAATAACTTTTGGGAGTAACTTAATGTTTTGAAACAAGATAAATTAAGTTGGATTTTGATTTGGATGCATGTTTGAATTATTCTTAATTTTCAATATTATGGATGAATAGTGATGAAGTATTGGAAAAATGATTTATTTTCAAGCTTTGGTATTTTTCTAAGATGTAAAGGGATGCCTTTAAGATATTTTTTAAGTCAATTTGATAATTTGATGGCTATTTTAATTATTGTCAATTTTTGGAGGTCATGGATCAATAGTAACCAAGTATTGCATGAATTGTTGTTTTTGAGGATTTTATAATTTTTGTGGTGTCTTTAGGATGCAAAAAAAAGTTATAAATGGTTGATTTGAAGAATTAAAGCACATTATGATTATTATGATTTTTTTTTATTTTAGATTGAGCTTATGTTCAAGAGGAGATGAAGAGGAAGCAGGGGAAAAAGAATAGAGATGGTTCATGGATGCTCTAAAGAGTATTTTTTATGTCATTCAAGTAAGTGTATCCTTTCTAGTATGTGTGCTAAAGATTTTGGATTTGAAATTTATGTGTTTAACATGTAAAATATGCATGTATGTTTCTTGTGATATATTGAGATTAAGATATTTAATGCAATGTCAATTTATTTGGAATGTATATGAGCAAGTAATGAAATATTGTGATGATCAATTGATAAATTGAGTTACCTTTTTTATTGGTGGCCGATTAGTTTTGTTGTGTTACTTAATGATGTTACAATTCACTTATGTGATGTAAGTTGTACGAAAGCATGGTTTCTATGTTAATGAAAAATAATGATGTAATGGTTATGTAAGATATAGTGATAATGAGTTATAATAAATGGGGATAATGTGTGTTGATAGGATTTGTGTGGTTTACATGCATGTATGTGTATGCATGTTGTATAGTGTGCATGATAATTATGATAAGTGCCTAAGGATGGAAATATGTGCCTATGTGGACATTAGATACCATGTAAGATGCATAAAATGAAGCCCTTGAGGGATTGAAGGCCAAATGGCCATATAATGAATACTTATATGTGTGTTGCTTTATGTAGACATGTGATGAATGGGGAATGATGCCATGTATGTTAAAGATCATGAAAGCATGTAATAAGGCTTATGATGTGAATAAAAATAGGTGTAGCAAAAGAAAGGATGTTATGGCTGTATCACCTAGATGTATGTATTTTTGAGAATATTGTCATATGATGCATGCAAAGGATGATTTATGCATGTGTTTGTGTGACAACCCTTACCCAGTTCAGACACTAGCTAGTTCTTGAGCTCGACTAAGGTGTGTATGTCTATCGAGATGTCCAAACACATTTACACATTTACTTGTTATTAAACATTCTTATTCAAAGTAATTGTATGTAAACATGCAGGTTTCAAAAACCCTTTTGAATAGTGTTACTTATTTAAAATTGGGAATCCTCATGCTAAAAATTCAGTAGCAAAACATCCATACGAGGCAATATCCCAAATTGGAAATAGCAACTTATGCAAGAGAAGACACTTCTATATCTCAATCACACACTTTCACCAACTCAATGTGATTATCTGATCACTCTATAAGATACAATACAGTATATGATATCTTAACCTCAGAAAGAGATATCATATAAGACATCATGTATAATAGTTCATACAATTTAGACAAGTTGAAAACCAAAAAGAACATTTTAAATTACAATTGTTACAAAATGAATACAAGTTAGTCCCGTCCCTTTTACATATGCATTTGAGTGCACCTATACATTACATTGATTCCATAAGTAAAAGCTTTACAAAAATAAAGCCTTATCTTTAATGTCTTAATGTCTCAAGGCTTCTAGTATCAAAACATCTTCGTACCTACTCATTATAAACAAATGACACAATAACTGAATTTTTTAATGGTGAAATCATAATAACATGAACTAAACATCATTTTTAACATGCCAAAATTACATGCTAATCATTAACATGAATAACTATTGAACATATAACATAATATACATACAAATGATGATATGGCAAAATTAAGATTTGTTTGACATAAACCATGCATAGGCAACACCATATCATACATGTATAGGAAAACAACATATAAAGAATCAATTTATCAATCTACACCATTTCATATTATACACAATATTATTTGTCATTTTAAGGCCATATCAGGTATATTATATTATTTACCAATTCCTTTATTTCATTACTTATGCCTATGGGAATTTCCAAAAACTATGGATTTCGGGATCATAACTTGTGCAATGGCCCACATTTTTGAACTAATGGTTGCTTTACCAGCATAATGCAGTGTCTAACTCATCTTATGTAGTTACACCTATATGTGCTTTATGCAATGGTCCCTACATAACCTTTACCAGTGGTTGCATCTACTAGATCTAAAGATTAAAACAAGTATGTCCGTAGGTAGAATACAAGTGTATCCTTGGACCAAATCTAAGCACTGAAGTGCCCTAGCAGCTATTATATCTATTAGCTAATTGATTAACATATCTATAAATCCCATACCTAATTCCCTAAGAAATCTTATAGCCAAGGTCACTGCCTACTAGGTCATCCATCCTGAAATTTTTCTAACCCTT
>CANXYI011953959.1:0-18530 GCA_948208565.1 Hura crepitans
TATGAGAAGGAAATTAGAGGAATCTTAAGCCATTCTTATTCGATTAGCCTAGAAAGAGTGAGTTGGGCACCACGAAGTAGGAGTCGCCACTCAACTGAAGTTGGAAAATACCTTGTAGGGCCAAAACCAGAGTAGTTTAGAATCTTAATCTTATTTATATTTCAACTTAATATGAAATTTCATATTAAATTTATAATTTTATCCTTTTTCTCAAGCAATTTTTGAAATTAAAATAAATCACATAATCACATAAAGAAATAATAAAATACATATTTACAAGATGAATAAAAAATACTTGAATTTAAAGAATATCATACATGAAATCGGGTAATTGATTATTTTGAGAACCTTCGTTCTCACATGCCAATTTTTAGAAAACTGATTTTATTTTATGTTACTTTTATTAAGAAAAAAAAATCAAAAATATGTTTTATTAGAAAAATACCAATTAATTGGGTATAAAAAGATTTCATTATTTTTTACAGTGTACAAAAATTATTTTCTAACTATTACAATATTCACGGAATATATAGAAAAATAATTGGAATGAAAATTAAATTACATGGAAATTACCTAAAATACATTCTAACCAAAAAGGAAATAAAAATTACATGAAAATTACTTAAATTACATTCTAGCTGAATAAAAATAAAATTACATCGAAAAACTTAAAATATAATCTAACCGAATAAAAATAGAATAGAAATAAATAAAATAATAGGAGAAATAAAGAAAAAAATAAAGGTAAATAAATAAATAGAAATAAAATAAAAAAATAACAAAGGGTTAATTTCATCAGATGTTTGACAGGAGGAAAAATATAGGTTAAATAAAACTCTAAAAGATGAAACAACTCGCATAACAACAAAATACGATATTAGTATAAAGAATAAAATAAAAAGATGAACAAAATAATCAATGAAGAAAATAAAATAGATAATCAAATAAATACAACAAATCACATTTAATCGGTAGATAAATAAGAAAAAAATAAAAGAATAAAGAGAAGAATTAATTGACCCACCGTGTATAATTGCCTTCAGGATAGATATTGAAAAAGATAAATAAATTATGGAAAAACCTTATGAAATTATGAAAATAGTGTTTGGAAAGTGTTTTTACACTTTTAGGTGTGCACTTACCAAGAAAAGTCAATCTTTAAGATTGACATAGGGTTCTACTTATATACATATGGATTGAGCTTAAAGAGGAGTCCTGTAAGGATTTTGCCTCTTTAGCCAAACGATGTCATCTTTTAGGGCCAAAATGGCAATTTCAAGGAGGTATGAAATGGCCATTTTGAGGCTAAATTAACCCTTTTAGCAAGCAGTGAAACGACCGTTTCAGGTTAAAAGGGCACAGTTTTGTCCCAACGACTCGAAACTTGTAAAAATGCAATTTTTTTTTCAGTTTTTGAAATATTTTTTTCCTTTTTCAACTACACCATGCCATGGGGGGCTTCACTCCCCACATCTCCTTGGCCTTATTGTTGGATATCGGGCCTATCGACCTGAGCCCCTAGCCTACCATCGATGCCTATTTTTATCGTAATTCGAGTTGCACTATGAGATTTTTTGATTGGGTCAAGACTTATGTTTAAAATTTAAAATTTTTTAAAACATTTTGAGATCTTCGAATTAGATGTTAACATCCTCATTTATTGAAATTTATTTCTTTTTTTCATCATTAGGCAACTCAAACATGAGAGCCCTAGAAACCACCCAATGTCTACAATTGCCCCTAACTTTTGGGAGGCCACTGTAGAGTGTGTGAGGTAACCTAAAGTTTCGAAAGAAAGAGACGCATGCCTAATAGGGTGATCTTTTTTTGTAAGTGATCTGATATCATTTTAGGCAGCGCTTAAAGACATTACACCCTTTGTTAACTTTCCTTCAGACAGTGCTATAAACATTGCATTTAGAGTTGTTATCATTTAGGCAATGCTAGAGACATTACACCTAAAGTTGATGTGTTTTAGGTAATACATAAGACGTTGCACCTGAAGTTATTATCGTTCAGGCAGTTTTAGAGATATTACACCTGAAGTTAATTTGGTTCAGGCAGCACTGGGGATATTACACTTGATGTTAATATGATTTGAGTAGTGTTAGAGATGTTGCACCTGAAGTTGCTATCATTTAGGCAGTGCTAGAGACATTGCACCTGAAGTCGATGTGATTCAAGTAGTGTTTGAGACGTTGCACCTAAAGTTGTTATTGTTCAAGTAGTGATAAAGGCATTGCACTCGAAGTTGATTTGGTTTAAGTAGTGCTAGAGACTTTACTCTCAAAGTTGATGTGATTTGGGTAGTGTTGGAGACGTTGCACCCGAAGTCAATGTCATTCAAGTAGTGCTAGAGATGTTGCACCTGAAGTTGTTATTGGTTCAGATAGGGTGAGCCATTACATTTGACCTTAATATACTTGTTTGAATGTATTTTTCATTTTTTAGTGGATCGACTATCACTAACCTTACCCTCTGCAATTGAGCAAATGTTGGGTGGACTATTATTGATTCCACATTTGTGATGTTGCATATGGAATTCTACTTGCCTCTTATGAAAACATGTTAAAGCTTATTAGTCATTTTCTTTTATTTGTAACACTATTGCATCTTGTCTGTGAATGAATCTTTTATTCATGTCATAGCTGTAAAAAAATTTTCTTCCCCTTTTTTTTTCTTTTCTCTTTCTTTTTTTCTTTTTTTAATATCAACTAAATGTCTTTTGCATTTTTTTACGTTATTATTATTATTATTATTATTTTGATTTAATTATTCATTCCTTTTTATTTATTTATGCTCTTACGAAAATATAAATAAAATTAATAGAATTTGACAGAGAAACTAACAATTTCATAAATAAAAGCTTTGAGTATAATATTTTATATCCTAAGTTAAGATGTACAAATGTTATAAAGAAAAAGAAAGAAGGCAAGAAATTCTAAAGAGTCAGAGGGTTTCTCTAGGCCCAAAGTATCTGGAGCCTAGCCTCAATCAACTCTATCTTAGCAATCAACTCACTTCGAATGTCCTCTATCCTCATGCCTAGGTATGCATGTATGAAGTGGGGCTGCTCCATAATCTATATCTCAATGCTTTATAAAAGTGTTTCAAATGAGGGTAGGGGATGTGCTAAAGAGGATGGTCCCACCTCATCAGTCCACTATTGCTGTCATCTAGGTAGACTAGTAGGATTGAGGTTATCATCAAGTAGTTGGACTAGGTCGATAGTGAATTACACATCCTCCAGGTCTATACCTATAGGCTGTGCCTCATTCTGCTCTGCTAGCTCCTTGGGTGTGTAAAAGTAATATCCAGCTAGGAGTGTGTGGTTAAGCATCACGATCTTAATTATGAAGTAGGTCTCCCGATTAACCTAAAATTGCTACTAAATAGGGGCACCCATTTGTTCTAAATTGATGTCTACTTCTGATAGAATGGCAGTGATAATGCCACTCACCATCATCTATTTATTAGGCAATCTACTAGCTCAGTAAAGCTGCTCTAAGATGGATAGTACCGAGTTGAACTAGGCACAGTGCTCCATAGCCCACATGCCATAGAGCTCGATCTAGTTCACTTGACCAGTATTGCCATTACGTCTTATGTAAGATAATGCTGAGACCCTATGTAGGTACTAATAGAGTGGGTCTTAGATGGAGGAAGCCTTCATACAACTGGCTTTGTAGAAAGAACCAACCCAACTAATGGTAGCCCACTAGTTATCCAAGCACTCCGATATCTCTATAATGCTATCGGTGGGCAATTTGAGAATCGTCAAAAATCCCATGATGGATAGTTGGTAGCGTATGCTGAGGATCCAAAACTAGATAGCTGTCTCATTTAAGTGATGGGCCTAATGGTACTTTAAAGTGCTCAAGAACTATAGTGCTGCCTCAAGATATGTGGCATGACACTATGAATAGAAGTCTCGCTAGCCCACCTAAGCCAATAATTGGTTTACTCTGGGGAGTGCTCCCAAGTCTTGTAACATACTTGTGTAAAAGTATCAACTCTCTATAAAGGTTACCGGTGCCAAGCGACAGAACCTCTCGGCTTCTTTAGCATCTAACCAACTCGGCACTACCATGTGTGTCGAGACTAGTTGGCGGTGTCCTAGGCTTTGTTGTCTATGTGGAGGCATTTTTTTCTTACTTTGTTTTAAAGAATAAGATGCTAAGGCTATAAATGGAAGTAAAATGAAAAAAAATGAAAAAATGGGGATTTTATAGGGAATTGGTGAAATGACCATTTTAGCCTTGTTAAAATGGCCATTTTGGATCCCTAGCCCATAAATGTTATTAATGCATGCATAGATCCTCATGCCACTTGAGTTTTTTCTTCTTGTTTTGCTCTAATAGGTGATAAATTCCTCTAGAAGCTTTATAAAAACCTTGATGTCCTTCTACTTAGGTAATTCCTGCCTTTGCTCCTTTTAATGGTTTAAAATTCCTTTAATGGGTATGACTTGATTTGCCTTTTCTGAAGGTTGGCACCCACTTCTAGGACCCACAATTTAATGTTTTTCAAATTTTTCATAAAGAATTATGTCTCTTAGCTAAAGAATTTACTGTAATTTTAGGGATGCCTTATTCATTTGATACATCTCCTTGTTGTCCTAATTTTACTCCCCATTACTCATATGAGGTGGCTGATGCACTCGGGATACTTCCTTCTTTAGCTACTAAATGGGTCCCAAGGAGAGAACTAGTTTCTCTAAATACCTTGCTGGCCTATGCTAAAGGTTACATAGACATCCTATCCTTTTGTGTAAGTGTATACTTATTCCTTTTTTTCTCCAAGTATCTCACAATTACTTCTAAAGGCTATTTTAGAGATTATCAGCTATTTAGTGTGATAAATAACCTAATAAAAAGCTTAAACCCTTTCCCTCTGATCCTTTCTGAGACTATCTTAGGACTAAATGCTATGCAGTCTGGTATTACTGAGACTATCTTGGGACTAGATGCTATGTAGTTTGGTATAGACTGCCTTTTATGGGTTTTCACCTTATCTTCATGTGACACCCCCTATTGGATTCCCTAAGAAACCCCACAGGTGATGTATGTACTCTTAGGTCACCCATCCTAATATTGGCCACTAGAACCATTTGTTCACTTCTATTATTTTTCATCAGTTTAACTTATTTTGTTTCTAAATTCACTTTTCTTTATTTCTACTTACTTAAGTTGTGTTTATACTAATGATGTCACTTCCATGTAATTACGGGTCATTACAAAATTTTTGAAATTTCGGCACAGTTTTTAACATTTCATTAAGCACATTCATAGGCCTAAGGCTAATCATATCTAGGCCACTTCTAAGGCCAAACAATAGGCACAATTGCCATTTATTCTTAGGTCCCAAGTCTAGCCCCAAAGGCACAAGTTTATGTTTATTTTACATAGTTTATTTCAAGTCACTTTTTAAGTAATTATTCTAAGGCATTGCCATAAGTTTTAACTCAACCTTTTTATCCATTTAAAGATACATTCTCAAAGTTTATTTAAAGTATCATCATGCCATATGCATTGTTCAATTCAAGATCATTATAAACCAATTGTCTAACCATTATAATTCATATACATAACACTTCAATAAACTAAATTACATGCCATATTGCCATCAACATCCTCTCGGGTATCAAGGAAAATAATGCATAATTCCATTTCCTTTCCATAATATATCAATATCCATTTACACATATATGCCATGAACATAAATACACACATGCTTACTCAATTCCAAGCCAATTCTTATAGGTTACATACATTATAAGTCCTTCATCAAACATCATACATAAAATTTATCCATAGGTAGCTCTTGGGTACAAGCATAGAAAATATATCTCTTAACATTTTCCAACCACAACTACCATAATTCTCATTATAACATGCCAAGAAATCCTTAATTCATATTCTAGGCATCATATATCCCATCTAAACATTCATACACCCCAAAATTAGCAACCAATTAAAGCCTAATTTCCAAGTTCTTTAAACCATTGCTCCCTAATTCACTAAGTCATCATTTGTTCAACATCCACATTGAAGTATTTATTCATAACCTTAACATTCTAGCCATCCTAAACTATTGTTCATCATCTTAATCACCTCATAGCATGAAAGAAATGCTTTAAATTCACTTACAAGTAAGAAAAACCCTTTGAATCCATAAGAACCCAAAGCTATCGAGTTTCTATGATAGCTTTCCTCCCTCTTCGTGGACTTCAATTTGCCATGTAATTACCACAAAAACCTCACACACACAATCTCACAAGTGTTAGGCATGATCTAGCATCAAATGGCAGCCAAAAAACCCAAGAAATGTAGAAGAAACAGCCATAAACTCACCTAAAGGTCAAAATTCTGGACAATCTAAACCAGTGATCTTTGACGAATTTTAACTCCAAAATGAGGAATCCTTTTTACCTAATTCTTTTTCCTTGTGGTGCCTAACGGGTAAACTTGAATTTAAAATCTAAAATCACCATTTTTGGTGAAGAACTGAAAAAGTTATGGTCCTTTAATCCTCTTCCTAGTGTTAGCACTAGCAGGGGAGGAAGAAAAATTTTTTTCATTCCATTTAGGTGGAATTCCACATGTCAAGTGTGCTTTGCCACTTGGCAAGCCTCCTTGGCCACTTGGCATGGTGTGGGGTTCCTTTTTAACATGACAAGGGTTGTCCCGAACCCTCTCGAAAATCCCAAAACTATCTCGATTTTTTGACAAACTTCGAAAATTCATAGTAATTCACTCGAACCTCAAAAAATTATGCTGTTCATTTTAAAATTCATATTTTAATCCCCTTTATCTACTTGTAAATTTTTGTGGCCAGATTTCATCGATAAGATAGTTTTTAGACTGACTCAATTTGCGTGTCAACCTAAAAAATTACAAGAATTTACAAATGACCTCAGAATTCAAAAATTCTTTCACCAGTGGACCCAATGGAATTTTTGAGCTTCAAGTTCCATTATTTTTGAGTCTGTTCGAGCATATCCCGAATTAATCCTAGCCCGAAAAATTTTTATTGCACAAATGCATTCTTTACTACTTAAAATGAATTATTGGTTCTGCTAAAATTTTAAATTTCAACTTTTTCATTAATTTAAAGCCCTTTGAAGTTTCATGACTAGTGTCATTGCCTCCATCTATGTGCAAATGACCCGATAACTTAGGCACAATTCTTGGACCCTGTGGCACTGTTCACAGAGCCTCAAATCATGGGCGTTACACCTCAACTTAGCTATTGCTTAGGAAGCTTTTTTAGGTTTTTATTCCTAACAACTTTTTTTAAATCTAGTTCTAGGAAAAGCTTCGCTTGTTAAATGATCCTTCCCTTCATGTCTTCGAGTCTTACAATCTGAAGCATTTGCCGCCTCGTGTTGTCATACACCATTTTTTAAATATGGAGCAATGGGTCTTTTGGATGAATGCCACCACTGATGAGATCATAAATTTTATGAACCCTTGGATTTCTTTATGATATATACGATGGAGCAATTTCTCAAGCTGTCTACCCTTAGTCAGCTTGCACAGAGTCACATTTTATATCCTTAACCACTATGTGAAGCAGTTTGGTAATACTCAGGATATTGTTACTCACCCATTATCATTTAAAGGGGGAGATTTATTTGTCACCTTTGCTACTAGATATCACAACTTATGGAAGCGGTTACCCTTGAAGTCTATAATCCCTCCTAAGGTTTCTTGCAATTTCTAGACTTCTGAAGCATATAAGGACTAGGTGACTAACTCTTTTAAGGACAAGCAATCTCAATGGTTGAAAACATAGGATGGGAACAAGAGGTAGAGGATTAGAAAAGTGTGTACTTTTATTGCTTTTCTAAAATTTAGATATAAAGTAATGTAATAACAATATTTTTATTTCTTCAATCCATAAGATGCTCAATTAAGCTTATTAAAGTGGTTCTATCTATTTGCATTATATTGGCATTTTATGATAATCAGAATTGAATATTAATACACTAACATATTTCCTCATTTAATCAAGAGAGATCTTAATTATATCTTAAACTTTTGTTGTCAATCAGCCTTTATGGATTTTCTTGATTGACTATTTTCTCTCTGCCCCTAATTATTGCATATGATGCCTTTTCGATTTTCACCCTATTGGGACACCTACTTTTAGCAAAGCCGTTGTTTTTTGGTTTTTGACACATAGGGCAATTTTTCTCTTCTTTTTCTCTTTTATTTGTCTTTAGCCATAAAACCATTTTAGTCTACCCATATTTACAGGCATCTTGAACTCATTTCTATTACAATTTGTAAGGATTGTAATGCCCTTTAGCAATAATTGCTTAAGGATGAATGGTCTTTCCTAATTCAATTTGAACTTCCCTCTTAGATTAATCAAACCTAGTCTTATTTGTTTGAGAACCAATCCCTTTTCATTCAACTTGTGATTCTTCACTCTTTTGCTAAAGGCTCATGCTATCCTTTTTTAATAAACTTGCTTATGTTAATTAGCTCTCAATTGCTTTTCATTTAACAAGTTCAATTGTTGGAGCCTTTATTCTACCCAAGCTATCTTAGGAATCTCTGCTTTTATTGCCACTCTCAATGGCTGGAGCTCGATCTCTATCGAGAGTATGACATATGTCCCATATACTAAGAAAGATGGAGTAACACCCATTAAAGTTTGAATAGTGGTCCTATATCCCCAAAGAGCAAAAGGAAGTCTGTCAGCTAATCTTTATAGGTTACAACTTTCTTAGGTAGAATCTTTTTGGCATTCTTGTTCACTGCTTTGATTGCTTTATTAGCTTACAGTCTATAAAGAGAGGATTTATAGTGTTGTATCTTATACTTCTGTAACAATGCCTTTGTCTCAGCCTAAAATTGAACACTGTTATTTGAAACTATGTGGTGTAGAACCCCATATCTATAGATCAGATTCTTCTCTATAAACTTAGCCATTTCTCTTGCTCCCAAATTCTTAAAGGATTCTGCTTTGACCCATTTTGAGAAATAGTTGATGGCTACCATAATGAAATAATTCCTATTTAAGGCTGTTGGATTTATTTGTTCGATTATATCTATCCCCTATGTAGTAAATAGCTAAGGAGATGATAAATTAGGTAATTCTGATACTAGCACATGTCTTAAATCCCTATACTACTGACATTCATGGCACTTTTATATATATTTTAAGCAATCATGGTCCATAGTGACCCAAAAAAACCTTGGTCTATGATCTTTTTAGCTAACTCTAACTATTCATGTGTGTACCATAACACTCTATATATATCTCTTTTATGAACTTCTCTACTTCTTTCTCCTTTAAGCAATGGAGCTGAAGACCATCTATTTGCCTTTTGTATAATACCCTATCTATACTAATGAATAGAGTTGACAACTTCCTTAATACCGTTTTATCTCTATCTGTAGACTCTTTAAGGAATTTCCCATTCTTTAGATAATTTTGCATATCATAAAACCATGGCATATCCATTTCCTGTTACACCCCCATTATATGTTGTCTCATGATAAGACCTTTTTGAACTAGAAATAAATACTGGTTTTATAGCAATTCTTGCTAGATTATCCCATATAAAGACCAAGGTGGCTAATATATCTACTAGCTGATTCTTATCTCTAGGAACATGGCGAAAGGTGCACCTTTCCTCATTAGTGATAAATCTCAAATTCTCTATATAAGGCATTAATTTTTCCTCCTAAATGGTCCATTCCTCATTGGTCTAATACACTACCAAGGATGAATCCCTGAATACCTCCACTGTCTTTACACTGAGAGCTAATAATACTTTAAGCCCCAATATGCAAGCTTTATATTTAGCAATGTTATTTGTAACCTTATCCCTTAATTTTCTAGCTTGCGGTAGCTTTTCTCCTTCAAGAGTTATTAGAATCACCCTTACTCCTACTCCTTTGTTGTTTACTGCTCTATCAAAATGCATCTACCACTTTTGGACTATTATTTGTGTTAGATGCTTATTTGGCAATTCAAACTCTAGTGTTTCACCTTCTAGTGGATGACTAGCTAGGAATTCTACAATTGCATGCCCTTTGATGGTCTTTCATGTTATGTATCAGATATTAAACTCTTAGAGTAAAAAAATCCATTTACTCATTTTTCCTACCAAAGATGGAGTTATCTAAAGATATCTTAAAGGATCATGCTTAGATACTGCCTGTACTATATATGATTGAAAATAGTGCCTCAGTTTCTTTGAAGCCCATACTATTGCAAAACAAATCTTTTCCATTTCTATATACTTAGCTTCGTAAGGAAGAAACTTCTTGCTTAGGTAGTAAATCACAAACTCAACTCCTTTTATGCTACCATTGCCCCTATTGAGCTTTCTTTAATAGATAGATAGAGAATTAGTGGCTTCTCATGCCTTGGTGGTTGCAGAACTGGTAGATTTTGTAGATATTCCCTGATAGTGTTAAAAGCCTTTTAACAATCATCATTCCACTTAACTGGTTGGTTCTTTCTGAGAAGTGGGCTCACATATGTTGGTGAGCTTAGCTATAAACCTACTGATATATTATATCCTACCTAGAAATCCTCTTATCTCTTTCTCCTTCTATGGAATTAACATATCTTTGATAGCTTTGATTTTATCAGGGTTTATTTCAATCCCTCTTTAACTTATTATATACCCCAAGAGCTTACCTAAAGTTACTCTAAAGAAACACTTCTTAGGATTTAGATATAAGTTGTATTTATCAATCCATTGAAAGAACTTTTCTAATGCCTCAAAATGCCCTTCTCTTGTAATGGACTTGATTATCAAGTTATCCATGTACACCTTAACTTCCTTATGAATCAGGTTATCCAAAATCCTCATGGCCATCCTCTGATAAGTAGCCATGACATTTTTTAACCCAAAAGGCATGACTCTGTAGTAGAAGGTTCCCTATTCCATGATGAAGGCAGTTTTTATCTTGTCTGCTATCTTATTCAAAATCTAATTGTAATCGGCATACCCATTAATAAAGCTATACATTTTGCACATTGTTGCACTATCGACCAGAATATCTATGTGTGATAATAGAAAGTCATCTTTTGGGCTGGCTTTGTTTGGATCTCTATAATATATACATATTCTAACTCTTCCATCTTTCTTGGCAACAGGTACCACATAAGCTAGTCAGGTCAGATACTGTACTTCTTCTAAGAACTTGGCATCAAACTTTTTGTGCACTTTTTCTTTTATCTTCTCTGCCTATTTTGGCCTTATCCTCCTTAATTTGCACTTTACCAGTTTCACTTCTCGATCTCTAGGTTACCCAGGTTAGTCATGACATCTTCATCCTAAAAATCTAAGGTGGCTCTAATTACACCTAATGCCTAATTAAATACACATCGAAGATTTCAAACCTAAGTACAACTTTCCCCTTTATGACACCCAACTCTGACTCTTTATAGTAATTGATATTTCTTTCAGCACAAATAAAACTCTCTTCTAGTGGTGGGATACCTTTTCTCACCTTCTTTGGCTATAAAGTCTCTACTATGTTTCCTAACCTTTTTCTATCCTTTTATCTCTTTAGCTGAATGGCAAACCATCTGAATCATATCCCAAACTAGCACTAGGTAAATAATTCATCTTTTTAAGCATGTTTATCACTTTAGGATTATCCTCTTCCTCTTTTGAAAAGACCCTAGCTATGTGGAAACCATTGAAAGGCTGGTTAGCTATCTCAAGCATTGAAACCTAATTTTCCTTTGTAGCCTATATTATAACTATCTCACCATTATGGGGGATCTTTAACATCTATTGTAATGTTGATAAAACCCCTCCCAACTTATGGAACCATGCCTTTCCCAAAAGAAAAGAGAAATTTATAGGGATATCAAGCACTACAAACTCCACATCATCTATAGTTACCCCTATTTTGACCTTAACTTTGAAAGTTCTATATACCTACCTCTTAGTATTGTCATAGGCTATAATGGTGAGCTTGGACTAAGAGATCATCGAATGTTCAATCCCATATGTAACTATTGCTTTGAGTGGGCACACATTGATTGATAACTAATCATCAACCATTACACATATTGTGTGCTTGCCATTTACTTCAGCTTTTATATATAAAGAATGGTTAGATGATACCCTTCTAGTGGAAGATCTACATCTAAAAAGCTTACCATTGCCTTTTTCCCTCTTTATCATTACCACTAGTTCATATGGCGATATGGCAATTGAAACTATTAAAGCATATAAGGCTTCTACTACCTTTTATCGATGGGAAGGGGATTGATATAAGATATCCCAAATTCAAATGTATGGAGGAGTCTTCTTTAGCTACTTCATTACTGCATCATCCTTTTTTTCTATAACTGAGGGAATTGGCTCATTTTCTACTACTGATACTACTGGACTGCTTCGAGTTACTGCATTAGCCTTTGCTTTTTCAACTAACTTCTACTTTAAATCTGAATCAAACCATAAGTCTTGAACTTAGTCCTCTAGCTTGCTTTCACTGTCGATAGCTTATATATTTATCAAACAAATCAAACTTTGACCTGATTTTGCCTTTCTTTCCACTGCTAGATAGTTTTTTCTATATAAATTCGTAGCATATACCATTCTAACAATCCCGAATTGACCATGTTGACGAGTGAAGGAACATTCGAATAGGCACCTTGACCTTTCTATCTCTTCTCTGAATCAAGGATCTACCTTGAATCAATTAAATCCTAAATCTTATCCCTTAGAGTATAATAGTTATCTATGTCATGTCCCATGTGCTGATGGTATTGATAGTATAAGTTTGATTTGTGATAAGGCTAGCCTTCATTTTTGGTAGGTCTAGAAGGAAAGGGTTGAAGTTTCCCTTTTTTTTTGAACCATTTTAGACACCAAGACAATGATTTTCGTAGATTTGAGTAGTGCCTTGACACAATAGACACTTTAGTTGTTTTACTGGTTCCACTAAAATTGGTTTTAGCTAATTCCTCTATTATTTTGATTTCTTTTATTGTTGAACCCTCATGAATTCTTCTTCTACTCAGTATGCTCTTCTTCTAAGTCTATCGCTATATCCTGAGCGATTCCCAATTTTTGAGCCCATTTGCTTTTAACCCATTCTTCTAGTATGGGCTAGCATTCTTAATAAACATGTGGATCTAGTTTGATGTTTTTGGCTTCCTCCTCATCTCCAGAATCCTTGACCTCTATCTTGTCAAGTATTCTATTAAGGTCTTATTAGGTTTTTGCTTAAGTAGTTCGAGGTCTTTCATTGTAACCTCCATGTAAGTGCTACAGTCATATTGATTGATAAAACCTTCAGTAATCTTACCTTAATCTTCTTTAACTTTCTTTTCTTGCCCATGGTACTAGTCAATTACTCTCTCTTGTAGCATTAGGCTGAAATAAGTTATCTTATGCTTCATGCTAAGCTTTGTGCCCCGTATAACTGTAGCATATTACTAAAAATGGGCTATTGGGTTAGTCGTCCCATCAAACTTTGGTAGCTTTAACATCTTGAATTTAGAAGGCAGCAACTCCTCAGACTCTAGGGTGAGCTTATTAGGATCTAACCCCTTGCCCATAGTAACAAGCCTGGTCATCACCTCTATTTTTTCTTCTAATTTCTTTATGGTAGCATTTTCAACTTTTGGGGGTGCTACCTATTTCCCAATTTTTTCCTTGTAATCTCTATAGAAATTAAACTTCGAATTAAAGTACTCAGCTTTTTTGTTCTTCTCTCTTAAACCTATAGCCTTATTCTTTATACCAGTTCCCCCAAAAGTAGTAATGGTCTTTTTAATAGGTATGGCTGTTATTGCCTTAGCAGGCGGTAGTGAACTAGAAGTAAGAACAACCCCAACAATTGCCTTTGAGATTATAAACATTATTCTCCTTTTAAACTCTTCAAACTTTTAGTCCATTTCAGTTTCATAGTCTTGAGCAGAAGAACTAATTTCTCTTTGTCTTGCCATTTCTATTGGATTGTGAGTGGTAAGGATGAGTTCTTGTCGAGTTATTCTTCCGTTTGATCTATACACCTAAGTGGCTTGAGGATTTATGATGGCTGCAAAATAGAGGGTTAGAGATGATGAATGAAATGCAAAAAAATGCATGAGGATGTATGGAATGTGTATACATGTTAATATGTATAACAGCAAACACAAGCAAGAGCTTTCTAACCTTATCACTTCCCACACATGAGGTCAATGTGTTCTTTCTTAGGATGGCTTACTTATGGGACATTAGGGGCCCTAATAGATTCAAATAATAAACAATGAATAGCTGAACATTATTTCTCTTATATTAAATGAATGCATATAAGATATTTGGCACATATATCTTGGATATGTTCAATCAAACCAAAATGCGGGGACTAGCCTATTCCAATTTAAAAAGGCCTAATGGATTCAATAGCATTTCAGGATGACTAAGCCATATTTTACATATATTGGCCCATATAGCATATAATGCATCATTAACTAGAAAACCTAGGGGAAGTTGTTATTTGTCATTATATGGGCTCATGGTTAGGTTGTGTAAGTCATGGTCATCCAAGCACGATCCCTCCACAATAAGTCTATCTCATCATGAGCATATGACTGATTGGTTCACCATTTTATATACCTTATAGGTATAAGGCTTGGATTTGATGCCACAACTAACAATCTCCCAAATTGAATGAAAATGGGTTCATGCTTCAAAATAACATTAAGGTAAAAAAGGATGCCTAACCTATTCTAAAGCTCTAACATGTAATGCAGTTTCAAAAAAATATAATATTATAAATTTGAGACACAAAATTCTATATTAATTTGAGGTATTTTTAGAGCATGGTCTTATGGTGTCCCTAATAGAGTTGCCATCATTCGCGTCCTTTCCTTTCTAAGGCTAGTCAAACCAAAACAACAAAAGACTCGACCTAAATCTCACTCCTTGAGTCCCGAAAATGAGAAGAAAATTAGAGAAATCTTAAGCCATTTCTATTCGATTAGCTTAGAAAGAGTAAGTTAGGCACCATAAGGTAAGAGTTACCACTCAACTGGAGTTGAAAAATACCTTGGAGGGTCAAAACCAGAGTGGTTCGAAACCCTACTCTTATTTGTACCTCAAGTTAATATGGAATTTTAGATAAAATTTATAATTTTATCCTTTTTCTTAGGCAAGTTTTGAAATTAAAAAAAATCACATAATCACATAAATAAATAATAAAATACATATTTACAAAATGAATAAAAATACTTGAATTTAAAGAATATCATACATGAAATCAAGTAATTGATTATTTTGAGAACTTTGGTTATCGCATGTAATTTTTTAGAAAATAGATTTTATTTATGTGATTTTTATTAAAGAAAAATAAAAAACCCATTTTATTAGAAAAACACTAATTAATTGGGTATAAAAATATTTTTTACAGCATGTAAAAATTATTTTCTACGCATTACAATATTCACAGAATATACAAAAAAATAATTGAAAAGAAAATTAAATTACGTGGCAATTACCTAAAATACATTTTAATCCAAAAGGAAATAAAAATTACATGAAAATTACCTAAATTACATTCTAACCGAATAAAAATAAAATTACATCAAAAAACCTAAAATACAATCTAACCGAATAAAAGTAAAATAAAAATAAATAAAACAATAGGAGAAAATTAAAAAGAAAACAAAAGTCAAAAATAAATAGAAATAAAATAATAAAAAAAGAAAAATAACAAAGGGTCAATTTCACCAAATGTTTGACTGGAGGAAAAATGCAAGTTAAATAAAACTCTAGAAGATGAAATAACTCGCATAATGACAAAACACAATGTTAGTATGAAGTATAAAATAAAAAGATGAATAGAATAATCAATGAAGAAAATAAAATAGATAATCAAATAAATACAAAAAAATAATAAGAATATAAATAATAAGTTATCACATCTAACCAGTAGATGGATAAGAAAAGAATAAAAGAAAAAGGAGAAGAATTGGTCGATCCACCGTGTATAATTACCTTTAGGAAATATCTCCAAAAAGATAAATAAATTGTGGAAAACCTTATAAAATTATGAAAATAGTGTTTGAAAAGTGTTTTTACATTCTTAAGTGTGTACTTGCCAAGAAAAGTCAAACTTTAAGGCTGACATAGCCCATATAATTAGACAACCTAAATCAGATAGGCTGACCGGTCAACTTGGGAGATTAGTAGTTGCTAAGGCATTTTGATGCTTATTTCAAACTTACGGGTCAACATAATTGCCTTTAGGCCAAACCTATAGGTCAATGTAATTACCTAGCTTCTATCTTTAGGTTTTAATTAGAGCAAGTTGGGCCATAAATCTTTGTTGCATCTAAATCATTTCGCATCAATCTTGGGCTTTTGACTTTCTAGTTTAGGATTTATTATTTCTACTTTATTTTCATTACATATGTTTATATTTGCTAGGTTTCTAGTTGGTTGGCTTTCCTAATCTATTAAAAGGAAATATATATGCTCTAAAGCTAAAATAGGTTAATAAATTTTAGTTTTTCTTTGGCTAACAAATTTGGAAGTTGCAAAAATTGATTATGAATTAAATTAAAAAATGAATTATGTTCCAAGATTCTTGAGATAAAAAATCTTTGAATTACTAAATTTGATCCTTTTGTGCTTTCTTATGCTTACCAAAATTGTAGTTTATCTAATTTGAGCTTTTTTGTTTAAATTACTAAAATTTTTGTTAGGATATTGTTTTCATCCGAAAAGATTTATACCAATATCAATAGGTTTTGGTTTCTCTTAACCTAATAATGTTTAGTTTGCTGAAGGTTGTTGAAAATCAATTTAGAATTGATAGCTTGAACTTCACTAAGTTTTGGATATTTGTATTATTTTGGCATAAGTACAAATTAATATTTGCTTGCATCTTGCTATCAATTAAGGTTATTAATTAGTTTATGAGTTTGTTACCACATAACCACATTGATAGTAATCATTTGGTTACTAAAATTAATTTGAAAAGGACTTGGCTCTCAAATTGATATTGATATTCAAGTTTCACAACTAATGAAAATATTTGTGATTATTTGAAATTTTAGACAAGAAGGTAAATACTATACTTCTTGGTTGCATTTGCATTTGCTTTAATGCTACATTTAGGACATTGTAGAATTTAAAAGTAGGAGAAAGGATATTAGGTCTTAAAAATGCATTTTTGGGATACTGCTCGATAATTTTAGAATGGCAGATAATTTTTTTTCTTAAGTATAGCTTTTAATTATTAATTTTTTCCATTAAGCATGTAACACCCCCTTATACCCAACTGATGCACCAATTCAGGTACAGGTTGTCATGTGAACGATTCAACTTCTATCCTTTTTAACTTAATCAATACCTTTTATTTAGTTATCTTTATGTGATCTTCCAATTCCATTTTACATATCAATTCATATGTGACAATACATATGTCATACATATACCTCATCCAATTAACACGTGTATAACCATAATAACAATATTATTTGTAATGCCCCGAAATCCAAAATTTTAATTAATACTTATCAAGTTATGTACAGTGATCCAAAAAGCTAGGATGTACTGACACTACCAAATGGAAGTATAAATTATAACATAATTTTGGGCAAAATTTGAAGTAAAAAAATAGGTCTCTAAGATTCTTAAAATTAAGGTTAAAGTTTTCACGGTAGTGTCCCATGAATAGTGCCTTAATTAAATATGAATGGAAAAATATTTTATTTTTGCTCAAATAGACTCAGGATTAGTATAACTTCATACTCAAAAATTCTAACTAGTTCAATAGAACTAGAATCAGAATTTTTTGAGCTTGAAAAGTATTTTTTCGGGAATCGTATAATATTAAAAGTTGTTGTTTTAATCAAAATTTCCCAATTTTTGAGCTGATTTTTTAGACATATGGAGCATGATTAGTGTGAATTTTTGAATTCCATTGCATAATTTTTAGGCTTACGGATGAATTTTTATGGATTTTTGGGGGAAAATGCTTTATTTTTCAAAAAAATATAAATATGCCAAAAAAGTCAATATTTTTTTATTTTTTCTTTTCTTTTTTGTTCTTTCTCTTGGTCGTCACCATGGCTGGTCCTTTTCCCCCATTTTTACTTCTAATTTCTTCAACTTAAGCCCGATTTTATCCCATTGAACTAAAAATTTGAGCCCTCATTTTAACTTGTATGATATCTCTTTTAATTGTGTGAAAGGAAATTTTGAAATATGATATGCTAAAATGATCAAAGGATCACATCAGTGTGTTTGTTATAGATAATAATATAGGAGTATTTTTATAGAATAGATTACTATTCAAATTTGAGAGAGTGTGTGACACCCTCCACTCGCTCCGTTCACCGGAACCGAATGAAGAATGCCGCACGCAAACTTAAATCATCTTTTTCGATTTTCGCTATCCAAAATTCACTACAATTTAAAACTTTTATTACTTAAAACATCTCCTAACTTAAGGAGTTGTAAAAACTCTAAAAATCCTTTGACACGTTTTACGAGGCGACTAATAGGGTCATCATGTTGAAAATCCAGCAGCATAACAGCTGTATCG
>CANXYI011953960.1:0-12156 GCA_948208565.1 Hura crepitans
AAAACCAAACCGAACCGATGTTTATTTCGATTTAGTTGGTTTTGATTTATTCGATTTTCAGTTTATTCGGTTCGGTTTTTAAAATAATTTCCGTTTTTCGGTTTGGTTTCGGTTTTGATAGTGAAAAACCGAATAAAATTGAACCGACCGAACTATCAAAACGACGTCGTTTTGATAGTTCAGTTGGTTCGGTTTTATTCGGTTTGGATGTTTAAAATTACATAATTTTAGCCTAAAACGACGTTGTTTTGATATTTTTATGAAAAAAAAATAAAAAATATAAAAACTTCGGTTATTTCGGTTGGTTCGGTTCGGTGTGTACAATAATTCGGTCGGTTCGGTTTCGATTTTCATATATGAATTCGGTCGGTTCGGTTTTTATTCATACATAGTTCGGTCTATTCGGTTTCGACCGATTTTCAAACCGAACCGACCGAACCGACCGATGCACACCCCTAGTCATTTCTATAATGTATACATTTTTTATGCACAATACATATTTAAAACCCATATTTATTTCTCCTACTGCACTCATAAATATGTTTTGAGTAATTTATTCAAGCATTAAAAACATATCCAGTAATAAAATAATTATTAATTCCATATAAATTATTTTCGACCCCAAGATAATTGCATGTCCATATTGCCTGTTTTCCTAAATTTCTTGATTTATATGGTTTAATTTAAGTTTAGTTAAAGATTTATATAATTAATTTGATAAAACTAATTAATTAAAAAAGAACTAAAATATTACATATTACTAATTAAATGTAAAATTCATAAAAGTGAGTACACATAAATGATCTCAATGTTCACTTTTAGTATATAAGACAATAATCATTTTTATACCTAATAATACAAATATATAAATTAAAGCATGTAAGAATAACTAATGGTATGAGAATACTATAAAAAAAACAACGAATATTTTTTCATGACGCAATAATAACTCAACTACATAAGGTAACTATTTAAAATATTTGGAAGCAAATAAGAACTTTTTTTTAATTATATCTGCTTAAGAATTAAACTAACTTTCTCAAAAAAACAATTCATATTTTCAATAGGCATATGTAATGAAATATAGTGTAATTATGCCACATTAGTAATACTAGACTAGAATCCAATAACACAATGAATAAAGAATGTATATTAATAATAGTTTAAGATATCAATGATTTGGAAAGAATTTAATATAGCCTTCTAATAGCAAATTGTTTTTTCAAAACATTAACTTTTTCTTATTTATGTAGATAGTTGACAGTTTACACAACTTTTTTTTAAAAAAATAACTAAGTTATAAAATAGTTTATCTGTATTCTATGTGTATCAATGATAATTGGGTTAAGGATTTCTCTCTATAACTAGTTGCCATCAAACCATTATTTGCTTACTTGTAACTATATTCATTTGTCCACTTTTATCATTTGACACACTTCACTAAATTTTCGTTATTTATCCCTATATGCAAATTCCTTTCAATAGTGTAGAATTTGTTTTCATCATGTATCTTATTGCTTTTTTCTTTTCCTTTATGTAATAAAACTCATTAGATTACATAGTTGCACATTAACATTTTAGAGACCCAATTTACTACTGAATAATAAGAATTTCTACATATGTGTCTTTTTGCATACTTATATCTCAAATTATACTTCTTTGCATGTCGCAAGCTTAAAAGATAAATAAAATGCTTTAGTTCTTTATAGTTAAATTTCAATTATCCTTAAAGATTCATTTCACTTGATTTATCTAGTTAGTGAATCATTTAATCCATACTTTAGCATCATATACAACAATAATAACATAATAGAAAAAAATACTAGTTTACAATAATGAAATTCACTATAATAGATATCTTTAGTAGTTAGTCCAAACAAAAAGTAATTACTGCTATAGAGACATGGCATGATTCATCTCTTTTAATAGCCAAAATAAATAATTGTTTAACAAAGGCAGCGACCATATTGACAAAATACTAATTATAATATCACCTCACTATTGCATTTATAATAGCTCAACCCTTGTTATTACAAAACTAAATTCAACAACTTCTTTTTCTCCTATTTTTTTATTGCATTTTGCAATCACCAAACACAAAACTTACAAAATACCACTTGTTAAATTGCAATAATCCCACTAGCAATTAAATCACTAACAACTTATGTAAATCTATTCTCACTCATGCTAAATTTTACAAAAGTATTTACCTTAGAATTTTATAACATTTCAGGCTTCAAATTTACCTAACTTATACATTTAAGTACCTTTAAAGGCATAGTAATAGCAAACATATAACATCAATTTCTCATTAGATGATATTTACACAAATTCCATATTCTCATATGCATTTATGTAATAAAATATACTAGAAACTTAAGCAAACTTGAGAATTTCCCTTCTTAAATAATCCTTTTAGCGTCTATTCTTATTCATTTTTTACCTCTAAAATTCATCCTCTATTTTCTTTCATTCACCTATTGTAATACTTGATCATAATTGAGTTGTTTTACATCACCGATTTTTGCTCAAAATAGAGAATACAGATAAAAATAATATCAACTTTATATTTCGGTCCCAACATAGTAAGATAAAATGTTTTTGACAATTACTCACATCAGTTTGTTCTTCTTTAATTATGATTCTAATAAAAAAACCCTTTAATTACTCTAGTTTTTCTCCCATGATCTTCTTGCCTTATACTTCTTTGCAAAACTGAGAGTGTAGACTCCTAGGTTTTGGGCCTAATGATGATAACTATAGAAATAATTCAAGTAAATTGATTATTTGTGATGAATAACACTTGAAAAGTGGGAATACTCTTTAAGGGTAGAATGGCCATTTTACCATTAGAGTGAGAAATGAGTTAAAATGAACTTAAAAGGGTTGAGAAACATGTAATGTCCTTTAAAAAGTAAAATGAGAAAGAAAAATAAGAATTAGAGTTGAGTGGGCCTTTTGTCCTTAGAAACCATCATATAGAGGTTTCGACCTATCATATAGTGGTTTTGTGTCCTACGAGGTGGTTCTTTCTATAACTAAATTAGAAATGTCCAAATTCAAATCTAACTCTACTTTTGCGCCTCTAAAATCATATTTTTCCTACTAGGATCTAGTCACATACTTTCTAATTGGCCTAAATATCATATTGATAGATAAAAAATGATTTAAACACCTTACATTGAAGCCTATGAAAAGTATCTACCTCTCTATAATAAAAAAACATAATATTGAGAGAGGACACAAGATTGAAAAGTTTAGGGACAATATTTAAGAGAGAAATTCTTATGGGCTTTTATTAGTTCTTGAAAGAATCAATATTCTAAAATCATTAATTTAGAATATTATTGAGAGCTAGAATGCCTAGAGATAGTTTGAGAGTGATAGTTCTATTTAATAGAGTTCTTCAAGGAGTTTTCTTGCAATAACATTGTTTTTCATTCACAAATCATTCATTTACTTGAAGCATCAATATTGGTAAGTTTTGAGGGCTAGAATTTACGTTATTCATTATGAAAATTACATTTTTAGTAGCATAATATGATGATTTGCATTTAAAATCATGTTTCCATATTATGAATATGATTTTTATTATTCTCCACATGATTTCTTATAATGATAATTGTTAGCTTTGTATTTTTATGTTGTTATCATGTTTATTACATTTTATTTAAGTGATGTGCAATTGTATAAGGATTACAATCAATATTAAAGTAGTTACATGGTTAATGTGTACATGTATTCATCATACATTGCATAAATGGTGGCTTTACGATCACAAGTACACATGTTTAAACACATATATATGCATAAGCATATATACATGCACTTACATGAACACATAAGTATGCATATGATGGTTATTACACATGCTCTTTATTCACTAGATCATATGTTGCTTGTGCATGTTAACTAGATGCGTAGTAAGATGCATCCATTCTCAAGATCTTTAAGATACCTAGCTCAATCATATGGGAGGAAACTATTTAACTAATTAACAATTAACACATTATAGGAAAAGGTATGTATCACAAACTCATCATGATAGGATGATATTAACTTTTATGCTTTTTTTAAATCCTTGAGACATAACACTAGATTTGATTCTATCTAAAAATCCATTAGTCGAGGGGATTCAGCCTCGTCAGCTAATTAACCATTGGTTAAACTCATTTTTCCATTAGCTGAGTTAGGAGCCAGCCTCATCAACCAATTAGCCATCAGTTAAACTTGCTTTTTTGCCAACTGAGTTGAGACCTAGCCTTATTAGCTAATTAATTATTGATTAAACTTACTTTTTCACCAATTGAGTTGGGATTTGGCCTTACAACCAATTAGCCATCGATTAAACTTGTTTTTCTACTAATTGAGTTGGGATTTAGCCTCAATTACTAATCAACCATAGGCTAAACTTGATTTTCTACTAGTCCAATTGGGATTTAGACTCGTTAGCCATTCAACCATCAGTTAAAGTTGATTTTCCACCAATCGAGTTTGGATTTAGCCTCTAAGCTAATAACCACTATTTAAAATTGCCCTTCCACTAGTCAAGTGGGAATTTAGCCTTATTAGCTAATCAACTATTAGTTTAACCAGGCAAGTATCTTTAACTAGTCTATTACTTTGATGTGCATTATTACACACACATTTCACATTACCCATCAAAGTAGAGAAACTATAGACACCTAGGTTTTGGGCTCGATGATGACAACCAGAGAAATAACTCAAGTAAATTGACTATTTTTGATAAAGAACAAACTCTTTTGGAGTAGAGTGGTCAATTTACCACTATAGAGAGAAAAGATTTAAGATGAGCTTAAAAGGGTTAAGAAATATGTAAATGGCCTTTAAAATGTAAGATATGAGTGAAACCCAAAATTAGAGTTGATTTAGCCCTATCTTAGGTTTTTTTTAAGAAACTATCAAGGTGCGATTTCCCATCTCGCGCGGTTGTTCTTTCAAAACTCTATTATAAGAGTCAAAATTTGACTCTAACTCTATTTGTTAGCCTCTATAACCCTATTTTCCTACCAGGATCATGTCACATAGTTTTTGATCAGCCTAAACATCATATTAAGAGTTAGAAAAGGATTTAAACACCTTAGACTAAAGCTTATAATAACATCTCCTTCCCCATAATAAGAATGAAAATGTAATATTGAGATAGAACACACAATATTAAAAAGAAAAGTGGCAATATTTAAAAGAGAAATTCTTAAGAGATTTCATAAGTTTTTGAGAGAATTAGTATTATGAAATCATCAACTTAGAATACTATTAAGAGTTAGAGTGCTTAGAGATAGTTTGAGAGTGCTAGATCTATTTAAAGGAGTTCTTTGAGGAGTTTTCTAATGATAATGGTGTTTTTTATTCACAAATCATTTGTTTGCCTATAGCATCAATATTGGTAAGCTCTAAGGGCCAAAGTATGCATTATTCATCATAAAATTTATGTTTTCATCAATTCAATATGATAGTTTGCATTTAGATTAATGTTTTCCCCAAAATATGATTAAATCTTTTACCCAAAATATGATTAAATGTTTTAGTTATTTGAAAGCTAATATCTTGAACATGATTTTGAATTATTCTTTACAAGATTTCTTATAGTGATAGTTATTGTATTTATATTTTAAATTATTATCATGTTTATTACATCCTATATAGTTGATGGTGAAATTGCATAAAGATTTTGATGTGTATTGTAGTTACTTGTATAAAAACCTCATATTATGCATTTCTTATGTAATTTTATTGTAGTTATATTGCTTTTGTATGTTATGTGAATCTTAGATCTTAGAAATATTGCATTGCATTAGAAAATCATGGTTTTATTAAGTAATATGGAGAATGCATATGGATTACTAGGTGGTAATTACTTTCATATTCAACTGATGATTAATTAGACATGTAAGGTGATTCATTGTTATCTTTATGTCAATTATAGGAGTAGGTTAACATAAAGAATGGTTTTCTTTATGCTTA
The DNA here is from genome assembly GCA_948208565.1 of Hura crepitans. Lineage (NCBI taxonomy): Eukaryota > Viridiplantae > Streptophyta > Magnoliopsida > Malpighiales > Euphorbiaceae > Hura > Hura crepitans. The sequence continues at coordinate 5,986 of CANXYI011953960.1, forward strand.
AATGGTTTTTTGAGTCATAAAAATATTGATTTGCTTTTAGGATTGGTTAGTTGGTCCATAAAGACCTCATTTCATAAGGGTTGAGGTTAGCACTGACATATAATGATTAATTATTTTAACATTGTAAATTGTAAAATAAGATGTAATAGATCTAGGGATGCATGTTTTAATAAGTATGTCCTTATTTATATGTTATTATATCATATGATTCTTACTCATTAAATGTTCTTATGGACCTTATATTGTTGTATTAATTATTCTATTAAGTTATGTTAGTTTTGGTCATGTATGTGAATATGGTAGTTTGCACGGACTTATCAAGGAAACTTATGTAGTTTGCATGAACCATGTAATAAGGAGCTGATACCACTTTTACTATATGTTTATGTTATGATGGTATATTCTTATTTTATTTACTTCCTTAGGTTTATCTATAATAGGTAGACTACTTAAAGCCATTTTACACACTAAAAGTTAATTCACATCAGTGTTTTTCAAGTAATTAGTTGGTGTTTTCCTAATAAGTGGGATTAAATTTTTTCATAATAAAAATCAGCAAGAAATGTGTTTCAATAAAGGCCAATCTCCTAGAGATGGGAGTTCGGTAGTTACTACCAATTCTTGTAAAATTATAGGTAATTGTGAGGTTATTATCCAACCAATGAATAACCAATTTTATGAATGTGTATTTTTTTTATCTTATTGTTTATGTTTTAATTATTGTTATTTATTTTCTTAGTTAAATGATATGCAAAGATGATGGATACTTTAAACATAGTGAATGCTTGTATGATATAGGATTGATATACATTGAAATATAAAAGGTATATATTAAGGGCATAAATAAGAAATTGATTCTAAACCTTTTTTGGGCAAAAGATTAGTAGGTTACTACTGTAGAACTAGGTCGTGACTTCATCAAACCACATCGTCCCTTTATATAGAGCCTGCTCCTTATACTATTGAAAATTATCAACTTTTACACCTTTATTTCACCATCGGCCACCATAAGTCACCCATAATAGCTGTTGATTTCCTCCACCATCAACAAACACCAAGATAGGATAATTTGATGCTTTAATTTATTTGCCAAAATTTTCTACTAAAATAATTTTATCTACTTGCTTGACTTTGATAGTAATCGATCTTTTACTTTATTTACCTCTTATCTCTTTCATCCTAAAATAATTTTATCTACTTGCTTGACTTTGCTTTTTCTTTTCTCTTCTGAGGTAGAAATTGAAAGAAGCCACTAAGAGAGAAAATACTCTTCCTTTATTTCTCAACATAATAGTTTCGAAAGGATGAGAACAAATTTTAAATTTATTCATATGAGAATTATTTAAGTACTACTAATGCATAATACACTCTACCTAATATAATTCACCTTTGGTTTAAATCGTGTCTTAATCCCCTTTTTTTATGTTTTCTAATAAGCTTTTTTGTAATGCAAAATGTCCAAGTCAGTTGTGTTATCTTTCAAAACTTAGGTTACTTTAACTTAACTTAACTTAAATCTCTTTTTTTTACCCTATCATTTTTCTCAAATTATATAACTTTAGCCCTTTAATTAAATCTCCATAAATCTAATTAATCATAAAGAAAATTTGGCTTTCTCTTTCATACCAAAAGTCAGGGCGTTATAATTATTCCCTAATTAAGTAATTTTGTCCTCAAAATAGGAGCAAGCACCTCGTTATCTTGATGAGGTTATTACCATTTTTTAACATCATCTATTCTCTATTATATTGACCAATAAAATCTTTAAACCTTTTATTATTTATGCATTTAATAATAATAGATTTCTTATTAATCTATAAAACTCCTTTCTATGATAGCTCCCTCATAATCCATGTACACACACACACATAACTACTTCTATCTATATATACACTCATTGCCTTCTCTTTCATTGTTTATATATAAGCATCTCAGTCATAATTACTTTTATATTTATCTATTTTTACAATCTAATACTTTCATGTGTATGTCTTGTCAAATCTCCTGCTCAATCAGGGCACATGCATAGGTAAATAATATGGTGGTTTATGTATGTATGATGATAATGATGATGATAAAGATTACATGATATGTATATTCATTTTCCTGATGTTGATACTTATATTTCTATAGTGCATAAACCTATATTAAATATGTCACATAGAGTTGCCTATAATATCAAAGAGGATTTAACAAGTATACATGATAAATCAAGATCCTTCAAAATTCAAAATTTTGTTACTTCTTTCACTCATATCTTTTATCTTTCTAGAGACAAATACTAATTACTTCTATATTTGTCTACTTTTACAATCCAATACTTTCACGCGTATATCCTATCAAATCTCCCACTCAATTAGGGCCCATACATATGTAAATAATGTGGTGATTTATGTATGCATGATGATAATAATGATGATGATGATATGTATATGCATTTTGCTGATGTTGATGCTTATATGTCTATAATTCATAAACCTATATAAAATATGTCATGTAGAGTTGCATATAATATCAAAGATGATTTAACAAGTATATAGGATGAATCAAGATCCTTCATAATTCAAAATTTTATTACTTTTTTCACTCATCTTTTATCTTTCTAAAGTCAAACTGATGTGCTTTGAATCATTGTACAAAACTTCTCAGCATTACACTATAAGAGCACTGTCTGGACAAAGATAGATAAGCTAAGAACTACTTATCTTGGAACATCCCTCTGATGTCTATTGCCTATATAACTTGAGCTATAGCTATCTATATCATCTCTAGGGATTTCTTATGATTCTAAGTCTATCATCCCACTTATAACTAGTAGAAGGATAAAATTGCATAAGAATCTCCTTATTCCTCACATATCGTAACACATGTCTAATATCAATTCCTATCTTCATATCTTATTCCTTGAAATTATCTAAAAATATGCTTTGATACCATTAAATGTAATATCCCTTACCTATTCCATAAGGGAACTCAATAAGGAGATGTTATAGCATATTCATAAAATAAATAACAGAACATTTAAAAACAATATAACAGAACATAAAAAGGTGAGCCAAAAAATTTCATTTTTACTTTTCATTGAAATAAAATTTCTTTCCTATGTGGAAACATTTTATTATTTTAAAACCTTAATATAAGTGGGTTATCATGCCAAAAATCCAGTTGTATACCAGCTATCTAGGGTATTTGTAACATCCCCTACCTATTTTATAAGAAAATAGGCAAAAGATGTTACTTCCTAGAGGTCACCCATCCTTGGATTCCCTAGGTAGCTTTCGTTTAACTTCCACTCCTGTTTACTCTATTTAGTGTGAAAATTTTATTTAATGGAATTAATGATCTGTGGTATACCTCCTAAGCATATGACATTCATATACTTGATCTTACCGCTAAATATCAGTCCAAGCTATTGTTTCTAGCACTAAACTCTTTTTATCTAGTTATAGGCCACCATGTTTACTATCTAAACATAATATTACCTAGCAACCCATGATAACATGCATGAGTGCCTTTATCTACTAAAGTATAGCAATTTAAAAGGACATCATCTTACTTAGACAGTTTTTGGCTACACTGTTGGCCACCCTTACCACACCAATCGAATCTATTACCTATTTATCAAACAATCGATACACTGATTATATACTTAGTGGTGAATTTAACCAAACATACATTGTATTGTAAATTCATCTAGACACATAAGCAAACATCTAATAGCATATTAATTAATATCTATGCTATTACTTGTAGACTTTCCCTAGCACCTTTTAATCTCTGCTTAATACTCTACTTTCAGGCATAAACTCTATTCTAGTTACTGTAGCACCTATTAAGAATCTATTTTAGAATGGCTTACAATTTCCTTATTTACCATAATATAGTTTATCAACCACTAACTCAAGTTGATTCCATTAGCTTTATTTCTAGTTCTATTTCGTACTTGAGACTTTATGTGTAGGCTTTCATTAAATATTGATTTCCAATCCATTGTTAGTTAGTTTAAATGTTTTAATAGCTTATTGTGTCATTACTGAGTCAGCCACATTGTTATTATTCTTACTTTTTGACACTTTATATATTTAATGTCTTATTCCGATGATATAATTCATTCAAGGGTCATAGATGATAGTCTCCCCTTTTTATAACCTATCTATCTCTATATGCTTCTACCATCTATCTTATCTTACATAAGTCATTTACATTCCCAAAGGTTGTCCTAAAATCACTATGGTTTGCTGGATATCTTCTCACAACTTATCTGTCATTCACATTACTTTTATTCATAGGTTGTTCCAATTAAGGAATTCAAGAAGAAGTATATAACTAAGTATTATTTGGATAAAAAATACTAAGAGTGTATGGATCTGAGGCAAAAGCATAGGACCATATCTGAGTATGAGAAGGAGTTTGCTCACTTAAGCAAATATGTTAAGGCACTGGTAGCTACAGAAGAAAACCACTGTAAGAAGTTTAAGAAAGGGTTGAATTTGAATGTTATGCAATAGGTTGCATCGATGTAGATCAGGGACTTTCAGCATTGATAGCAACTTGTCATACCACTGAGATGGTGAATCAACTGAAATAAAAGAGAGATAGCTTCAAAAAGAGGTTCCTTGGCTAAGGACATGGAAGTTTTAGTTATACAGCAAATAAGAGACAGAAGGGGGGTCAATCCAAGCATCATTAAAAGAGGAAGTTAAATCGATCTCATAGATTAGGATAGGGATCTAAAGCATAGACTCAGATTTTAAGTGCTTCTAGGTCTATTGCTGGTAGTGTTTTGATACCAAATTGTCAGGTTTGTCACAAGAAATATCTTGGTGTTTGTTGAAAGACCATAAAGGGAGTTTGCTAGGGTTATGGCTCTAAAGAGCATTTCTAAAGAGATTGCCCAGAAAGACTATATAATCCTTCATAGAAGTAGGACAAGAGAGGTTTGGGAGTAGAGCTGGGGCAAGTCAAAAGGACAAGTTAGAGAGCAGAGCTCTAGCTAAGTAGTACGACATACGAGCTAGAGAGGAGTTAGATACTATAGATGTTATAGCAGGTACATTCCATATCTTTGATTTACCAACTTTAGCACTGATAGACCTAAGGTCAACACATTTTTATATATGCATAGCTTGGGTTATAAATCAGGGTTTAGTGTCAAATAACATTGGTTTTGATATGATGGTTAGCAATTCAATTAGACAATACATCATAGTGAATAAAGTGTTCAAAGATTGTCCTTTGTTAGTACAAGGACATGTTTTCTTAGTGGATCTTATTGAATTGTTGTTTAATGAGTTCAATCTTATCTTGGGCATGGACTGGTTATCCAAGTATCATGCCATAATAGATTGCAAGAAGAAAAGGATCACGTTACAAGATAGTGACGAATCAGAAGTGATAGTGATAGGTGAAAGATTGGATTGCATGGCTAATATAGTATCAGTAGTTGTGGCTAGAAAGATGATATGAAAAGGATGTCAAGCTTACCTTACGTATATGGTTGAAATCGAAAGGGAAGTAATAGAAGTAAGTCAAATTCATATTGTGGTTGAGTTTGAGGATGTTTTCCTAGATGAGTTACCTGGTTTGCCACCAGAACGGGAGTCAGAATTTAGCATTAAGGTGATGCCAGGCATAATGCCAGTTTCCATAGCTCCATATAGGATGGCTCCTACGGAGCTAAAGGAGTTAAAGATACAGTTGTAAGAGCTTTTTGACAAAAGGTTCATTCGATTGAGTGTTGCACCTTTGGGAGCATCGATTTTGTTTATCAAGAAGAAGGATGGTTCCTTGAGACTTTGTGTGGATTACAGGTAATTGAACAAAGTCACTATTAAGAACAAGTATCCCTTACCATATATCGATGATCTTTTTAATCAGCTTAGAGGGTAGGTGTCTTCTCTAAGATTGATCTTAGATCCTAGTATTATTAGTTTAGGGTAAAAAAGGCAGACATACATAAGATGGCTTTCAAGATTAGATATGGTAACTATGAGTTCCTAGCAATACCTTTCGGGTTGACTAATGCATGACATCATTCATAGATCTTATGAACCAGATCTTTAGGCCATTTCTAGATTAGTTTGTGGTAGTCTTCATAGATGACATCCTTATGTATTCTAAGAACCGAGAAGAGCATGAGAAACATCTACAGACAGTTTTATAGATCTTGAG
>CANXYI011953982.1:0-11531 GCA_948208565.1 Hura crepitans
GCCCCTAAAACAACTTATTCTAGCAAAATTGACACTGGATTAGAGCTTTTGACATATAGAGGATTAATTTCCATATATAACTTGATGCATTTGATGGAAATGGTGAAGTGGTGAAACAAATAGATAGGATAGAGAAAAAAAGGAAATGGCATTAGTTTAGGGAGATGAGGGAAAAGATGGGGTTTTTGTTCATATGTTGTACACACTTACACCTTTTATATTAAGGCCACCGACGACCATGATCAAGCCAATGGTGATCTAATGGCTATGATTAATCCTATTTAACTTTTAAGCTTTGAAAATGCTATTTTAATTCTTGAGACCTCCAAAAACTCATTTCTAGGCACCAAAATTTCCAAAATTTCCCAATTTGGAAACCTTAAAACCTTGGGTCCATAAAACATTAGAAACTTAATTAATTAATCAATTGCATTCTCAAACAATTTAAATAAAATACTAATCGATGTTAGAAAATTCTGATTTCAACACCATTATACTAATTGGAATTTTTAACCTTCATATTATGCTATTTTTAGGTCATTTTGAGCACATCTAGAACATTTTATCACTCAACCTAAACTAAGTGCACTATTTTTTAGATACCGGCATGAAATTTTTTATTAGTTTATTAGTTACCCTAAGAACTTCATTTTCATTCCTTATTTCACCCATAATTGTTTTATGACTAGTACTCCCCTCTTGGTCTGCTCAGTGTGACTCAATTTCTTGAGAAATACTATTTATTTCTTTAGAAGTACTATTTATAAAACTTGGATTTTTGAGTATTACAGTCAACCAATCCATACCCAAGATCAAATTGAATTCATCAGAAGTTAATTTAATGAGATCCGTAGAAAACTCATATCCTTCAATAAGTAAAGGACATTCTTTTACATTCTATTTACTATCACATGTTGCCTTACAGAGTTGCCAATGATAATATCAATGTCTAACAACTATTCATTTAATCCATGATCATGTGCTTATGCTATGCATATATAAGAATGTGTAGAAACTAGATCTATCAATGATGTATAGGCAAATCAAAGATGTAAAAGGTACGAGTAATAAAATCTATAAGTTAGCCTCTTCTTGACCATTGATTGCATATTACCTCGCTAGTGTTTGTGGCTTAACTCTATCAATAATCTCTAATTTGGTCCTCTGACTACCATAAAGTCTATCTCCTCTACCCTTCCTCTGTCTTTTAGATATAGTTAGAGATAATGCTTGAAATTGAGAGGTGGCTACTGACTTCTTAGGATAATCTCTACTAAAATGCTTCTTAGAGCCATACCTAGAGCAAACTCCAAGTAATGCCTTCTAACATACACCTTTATGCTTGTTATTACAATGCTTACATAGGGCCACTGATGCACTCTTAGTAGAAGGTATTGGTGCATTGGAAACTTTAATAGTTATTTAGGTGTAAATTATGACCTCTGGCTAGACCTCTAAATCTGTGTCTCTCTAAAATATTGTTGTAACTATTCTACCTTCTTCTTCTTAATAACATTTAGAGCTAAACTAGCTTGGCCAATAATGTAAAGTCTCTTCGATTGAAAACTTTCTCTCTTCCTTTTCTAGATTGCCTTAATAGTATGGGTAGCTATAACTAATGATGGAAACTCTTTAATCTTTATAGCTGCCACATGTAGTTTGATGTCATGGTTAAGCCTTTCTTAAACCTCTTACATCTTTTTAGCTCAATAGGAACAATCTTTTTGGCAGATTTGCTTAGTCTTGCAAACTCCTTATATTTGGAAAAGGTTTTATGCTTCTACTTCAGGTATATATACTCTTCCCTCTTTTCTTCTAAGTAATTCTTAGTGATGTAATTCTTTTTGAACTACTCTAGAAAGAAAGCCCAAGTTAAATCTTTTAGGGCCCTTTGGTCAGTAATGGTTTCTTTCTATTTGTAAGCTTCTTCCTAAACTAAAGAGGTAGCACAAACTATATTCTCCTCTAGTGTGCACTTCAATTGTTAGAGGATTTTAAATATCATCATTAACTAATAGTTAGATGCTGCAGATGTAATGCTTGAAAATCCCATTATTATGAATAACACTTCCCGGGATATGAATAGTATTTCTTGAGACCTGAGTCACACTAAGCCTATTAAATGGAAGTACTAATCATAATATAATTTTGGGTAAAATTTAGAGTGAAAATTAAGTTATTTAAATGGTTAAAAATAACAGTTAATATTTTATGGCAGTGTCATATGAATAGTGACCTAGTTTTAGCCGAATATAAAATATTCAATTTTTACTTTGAAAATTCCAAGATTAATACAACTTGATGCTAAAATATTCCAAATAGTCCATTGACATTAGAAGTGGAATTTTTAAATATGAGGAAGTATTTTTACTAAAATTGGTATATATTAAAGTATTATTTTATTTTCAAATTTTCTCTATTTTTGAATATGAGTTTCTAAAGGTTAATGGGTCATGATGGCATAACTTTATGGGACATTTTAAGTATTAATTGAGGGCTAAATTAAGGATAAAATAATTAAAATAAAAGAAGGGAAAAGGGAGCTAAAATTTGATAACCATTGGATTAAAATTGGCTAAATTTTGCCATTGATCAATTTGACCAAGTCAAAGGTTAAATTGGGGTTTTTAAAAAGGGTCAAATGGTGAATAGTATGGCTGCTATCTCCCTCTTCTTTCCTATTGCAATCAACACCATTAATGGCCCATTCCCCTATATTTCTTTTTCTTTCATTACTTATTTAACCACCAATTTTACACTTTTAAGACATCAAACAAAGCCTTTATCACACTTAGAACACTCTTGAAGTGGAAAATCAAGAAATGGATGAGAGATTTACAATGTGAATAGTGAATAATTTTTAATTGGGTAAGATTTTTTGATTTTTAACATTTTTCCTATGGTTTATAGGTACCCAAGAAGATGTATTTATGGTTAGATTTGATTTTAGAATGATATTAGATTTATTATGAATTTTTCTATGTTATGCTTACAGTATGCATAAAGAAAGAATGACCTAGTAGAGCAAAAGGGAAGGAGAAGGCTTAAGAAAGCATTTGTTATGTATTTTGACCCATTAGTAAGTGTACTCAAATTAGGATATGCATTTCATTATAGTGTTGGCATATAACGTGTGTATGTTGATATATGTAAATTGTTAGTTACTGTAAAGTGATTGAATTGTGCATTGGCTATGATAACTGATCATGAATAATTGCCTAAATGTATGATTTAATGATGTTTTATGTACTTGAGGTGCTTTTGTCGTATGTGGGCAAATGCCTCTTGGTGAAGGATGCATATGATTATGGCTTGTAATGCTTCCTAATAGTGGTTTAATGTGTATATGTCTTGTAGTGTGATAGTATATGTTTATGTTAGTAATGAAAATAATATTGACATAAATGTGAATGTCTGAGTGGGATGGATGTGAGACTTTGGCCGAATGGATGTATGTTATGCTGTGTTGATACCCAATTGAGTATAATCAATGCCTTAACTTGAGAAAACATGAGATATATGCCTAAAACATGTAATATGTTAGACTTGAGTATTGTTTGGTTTGCAATGACAATATGGCCAAATGGAATTATGAGTATGGCATAGTGATATTTTAGCATGCCACTTGCTTTTAAACATAATTTTGAGTTTAATGAGAAGCTAAAGTAAGATAAGTGTATGTAAAGTAAAAATAGTGAGATGATATTGCCATGAAGTATGAGAAATACATATATTATATTTTGGCATGAGTACGGCTAAAATGGTTAAGGCTAAGTGCTGAGATTATAATTGTGTTGAATTAATATTTATAAGCTATATAAGATAAATGATAACTCATAGAACATGATTTGATATATTGATACCTATAGATGTGATTCTATATGTGCATGACCACATCGATATATGGTAATAATGTAAGAGGATTTATGAGCATTCAAGACTTTTGATTCCCTTTTTGGTCATGTGTTAATTAAATGATCTATAAAACTTATTATAAGCTACTTAAATAAAGTGAAACTTAATTTATAATGGTGATGCCTTATATGGTTAGACAACCTAGATTGGATAGGTTCATCAATTAACTAGGGAGATATAGTAGCTATTAGTGTACCCTAAAGTACAATATTTAGCCTTTGGACAACCATATTTGGCCTTTAGGCAATTATATTTGGCATATGGGCAATATTTGTCCTTCAAACAACCATATTTGGCCTTTGGGCAATTATATTTAGCCTTTGGGTTGTCATATCATCCTTTGGGTATGATTAACCTCGTTATCTAGCTTTAGTCTATTGTCTTTTAGGTATAGGCATAAAATGACTATTTTAACATGAAATTAAGAATCATGTGACAAAAAATGAATTTGTACATATATATTCATGTTAAGCATATTATTGATGTTGTGGTTAAAACGTAGGCAGGCATGAAACTCCATTATGCTTATTATAAATTGTTGCATGGACATTATGCATGATTATTGTATGTTGTGCACACTCATATCTGGATGTTAATTTCTATAAGAATAAAGTTTTTTATGATATACATGTGAAAATGCATAAGTTAAATTAAATACACCACTAACCATTTACTTAGTACATCATTTTATTTTGTAATGGTAGGTTAAAGAAATCAAATTAAAGTCAAAGCCTCAATATCAACATGTGATCATAAGATGATTCTTTGGGTATTTTGCTTTCTTTTGTATAATTAATGGTACACTTATATAATGGCACTCTTGTGTAATTAAGGGATTAGGTCTAATCTATGTTGTAAATGTTTTTGTAACTCTTTAATACTATATATTAACTTGTTTATAACACTATGTGTGGTGATACATGACTTATATGATATATTTTCCTTAAGTATGTATGATAAGTGTTGAGTTTGGCAAGTCAAATGGACCCAGATAATGTTGTGTCATGTTGTGATGTTTTAGAAGTACTATTTTTATACAAGTTACTATTTGGGATAGTGCCTAGTATAGCTATTGTGTTGTTGAAATTTTAGCATAAGGACCCTAAAAGTATACCTTGGGAAATGGTTTTTGAAAATCTATATTTTTATAACTTGTGCATATAAAGTATATTTCAATCTCAAATAATAAGGTTATAATTTATAATGGTTTTCCATAAGATTAGTCTGGATATCAATTTGTGTGCCGCTCCTTATTTGGGTCCAGTGATCGAATTAGGTAAGAGGTGTCATAGTTAAATTATCTTAATATGTGCCAATGAAATCCACAACTCCCATTTTCTTCACCCTTTCTAGATAAGTCTTCTATAGAAACTGTGTAGGTGGCAGTGATTGCATCGATGGTGGTGGTGTAACAATAGTTTTAGCCTATCTGAACAATTCCACCATATATTGTAGCAAGGCTAGTTGTGCTTTTACAGCCCACCCAACAACACTAGGAGGTAATGTATCTTATTTTATGGGCTTATTTCTAATAATAGTGGGAGCATAACACTCGACTTCATTGCCTTAACCTTAAGGTGTAGACTTTTCCATCTTTAATCTATATGAAAAGCTACTTATAAGTACTATCAATTTATACTTATGTTATGCGAGATCTTAAACTCATAACACTCATATGTAATTGTATACACCTAGGAACACCTAAATTAGGCTATGATACAGCCAAATGTGACACTCCTCACTTGACCCACTCAGGGGTTTAGTGATTAATGATACACAACTAAAATCACTCTTCCATACTTCTTTTTTTACTCATACTCAATAACATAAACTTGTTACCATGTAAACCTTATGAATACTTATTCTTAAACTAACATATAATAGGTTAAGTTATTTAGGGTCATCGTGTCAAAATTTTGATAGCATAACAATTATCCGAGGACACTTTCCTAATTAGAAACATACATAAAAATGCACTTCTAAAAGGTTTTACACATCACAAACTAAAACAAGTCATCCATCTCATATCCATCAATATCATCATTTGAATCTCATAAACATGCGTCATAACTCATAACCATCCAAGACTACTTGCACTTAACCATACTTTCAAGATTACAAAACAACTTTAGAACATACTAAGCCCAAATGCACTTATATACATACATATGAGTGCCAAGCTGTATATCAAAAACTATATACAAAAAATATATACCTAAAAGGAGCCTCCTTAAGATCCTTGAACTACTGAAGAGCTATAACTTTAACTTCACAATCTACATTGCAACCTATGCATTGCAAAAACAACATAATGATTTATTAAACTTTAATGATTAGCGATATATCTAAGAATATTAAGCATAAACCAAATACACACATGCACATGCATATTAATTTCAATAAGTTTGTATCATGTTAATTAAAGCATTTATGATTAATACCATACACACATGTAACACCATTATGAGCCATACAAGTTATGCAAAGTAACTATTTTTATATATCCTTTTTAATTAGCATAATTAGATTTGTATTCATATTTTAAATAGCATAATACTTTTCATTTGTCTATACTTAATAGACAATTATTCATGTATTAGATAATAGGACTCTTAGGGCTCAAAGGCCATAAATTGGACCACAAAGAACTGAAGGCCATGAATTTGGTCTTAGAAGCCAAAATTAGGTACAAAAGTGCCCTAGCAGCTACTAATCTCCCTAGTTGACCGGTTAGCATATCCAAACTAGGTTGTCTACATTCATATGGGCATTTCATATCTTTAACTTTTTATTCATCTTAAATTATCATACCATTTAGCATTAAAGCTTATAAGTAGCTAGCATAAGTAACATACATAAATTACAAGAGATACTTACTCCAGAAAGCCCTTTATTAATGTAAAACTAAAAATTCTCCTTCTAAGGCCATTCAACCATCAATCATTATAGCCACATCATCATGTTCCCTAATTTATATATAATTAACTTATAACATGCCATAGACCATATTTATAATTTTAAAATTTAAAAACAACAATTTGCATGTATCTTAACTCTTACTATATCTTACTTAATCTTATAAAGTAATACATGATTACAACTATGAACATCACATATCTAAAACTCATATAGCCATATGTATACTTGCTTTATATATGCCTTATATGTATCATAATTTAGTTCACTTAGCATTTTCATGTATGATGTGCATACTTACTAGAAAGTTGGAATATGTAACTATTTTAAGTCTATGCATATCATTTTCCATGTAAATATTCAATTACATGCCACAATTCAATTCATTACTTTAGCCATTTCATGCCTCATCTATATATGTTTATGTTCATCATAATTTCCATGTAAATTTTAGCATAATAATGCACACTCACAAATTCATTATATATATAGATTTAGTTCACCACATACATGTGCACTTACTTTTACTTATACTTAAAATTAACATCATAATGCTATCTTTATTTTTAATTACATATCTATTGTACCTGAACATGCCAATTACATTTCTAATGCTTCTTAATATTTGTTATAAATTTAATCACATATCTTACTCATTTTCAAATTATCTTTTTCATTGCAATCCAAGCTTTAAGCATATCATCACCCATTCTCTAGATTTTAGCCAAACACATATACACACACTCATTTATCTTATTTAAACACTAATATATCATAAATTCTACTCTTATATCTCATAGTTCACTTTATAATCTCTAATATGCATTTTAATACCATTTACATCATTAGTTACACTTAGGCATATTAACTACATATAGTTTGCCACTTTTACTTATACTTACTATTACCACCATAAAGTGAATTTCAATATTTTTTACTTAACTTTCTAGCCTAATCATGTAATTACATAAAATTTCTTCTAATTGTATACCATAAGTTCAAATAATCTATGTATTGATTTCTAAATCATCATTTTCCATAATCTCAAGCTTGCATAAAATCTTTATTTCATCACAAATATTTTGGCTCATACACATAAACACATATTATTCAACATGTAAACATCATATATTCATATAATTAGATGAATTAAATTTCTAATCCATTTTATAACCCATAACATGCAATTTAATAAGATTTTCATACTTAATTTCACAAAAGCAACACAAATTATGTACTTTACAAATTAGATTTCTTGGATGCATTTATCTTTCAAACCAAAAGGGATCAGTGGAGCCCAATTATCTTTCTCTTGTCTTTTCCCTTTATTCTTCCCTTATTCTTTAACTTACATAACACCCATACAAATAAGAAAAATTCAAATAATATTCAATAGGTATGCCAATCTCAAATTAAACTTATATAACTTTAATTAGGACTAAAATGAACCTTAGAAAAATGATAAAACCCAAAATCTATAGCTTAGCCTCAAAATTGGCACTATTCAACCATAACCCCAAATTTCGAATTTCCTCTAATTAACCCCTCTAACTTGAAAAATAATCCATTCAATAGCTTAGTATTGGCTGAAATTGCTTAATTGTAGAGTTATTTGGTGGCTTAAACGAAGAAAATGAGACAAAAACTTCTCTTTTTAGTCTCATGGTTGATAGCTCTTTGAGGAAGAAATTGGTTTTCTTCTTTCGATTTTTCTCTTTCATTTGACTCTTGTTTTAACTTTTATACTTCCAAAAATGAATGGTCTTCATTAGATCTCTTAATAATCCAATGGTTTTTAATTAAACAACCTTTAAAATCCTTATAATTCATTTTTTTTATTTCTTTTCCAATTTTCTTTAATCAATTTTTAATTCCAATAATTCAAAATAAACATACATAATATTATTAGATGATTCCTAAAACTTCATAAACAAAAACATTGAAATCTAAAATAAAATTAGCTCATTTTTTATGTTTAATTTTTATAAAATTCTATTAATCTTTAAAATTTGAATTCCAATCCCACTGAACTCTATGCAATATTTTAGTACCAATTGTAATATTTCTAGGACCATTTAGGCAAGAACATTACAATTACTGTTTGGGCCTAGAATAGCTTACTATCCATTTTAAGTTGCTGTAAAACTTCATTCTGATTCTAATTTACTTATTGATTTTATTTTCACTTAAAATTTTGTTCATAATTTTTTTATAAATAATACTTCCGTCTAGTCGAATTAGTGTAACTTGAGTCTTAAGAAATTCTATTCACATCCCAAAAAGTACTACTTATAACACCAAAAGTTTTTGGGTGTTATATATATTCCTATATGCACTGCATTTCTTTTGTTTGTACGGACCTACATTAGACATTTATGTTTAAATTCTTTTCTTTCATTTGTTTTCTTGTTTAGGATCCTTAGTGAAAATAAGATATTATTGAGCTCATTTTGATGAATCCATCCTATTAAAGTGGGGAGATAATGTCTTATGCTATTTTTATCTCTTATGGCCCTTTTATTTATTTATTGTTGATTATCATTAATTTTATTTTCCTCTCATACATACACCTTTATTGTTATGTTGTGTTTCTGCTATTTTTGAAATATATAATAATTATTTTCTTAAACCTTTATATGTACCCAGATAAGTATGTGCGGACCTTCCCTATTATGGTGGCCATTTTTAAGCTGTCCTATTTTAGTACCTATATTTTACCTTTTGAGGAATATATAGACCAATATTTTTACAGATTGCTTTCTATGTGTTTTTATCACTTACTTTCTATAGTAGCACTAAGTCCGTGTAGACTATGTTTATGCATGCTTTCGAGGTTTACATAGACTATCTTTGTTTCGTTAGATCTGTATATTTCTATATATTTATATCTAGTTTACAATTAATTATTTTATCATTTTTATATTATTTTAATAGGATTTTTAGCTGTACTTGTCTTAAATATTTCCATGTATGTTGTAATAGGTAGACTAAAATGATTTTTGATCTTATTAAAAATTCAACTTACAATAAAAATGTTTTACAAAAAATAGGGGCTTAATTATATATAAATAATGGTTTTGGAACCAAAGTCCCCAAATGCCCAAAAATGTTCTTATTAAGTATTTTAAAAAGAATCTTTTTTAAGCTCACTTTTTTTTGCATGCTTAAGTATGGTTGTGTATATATATGTGTGTGTAGGATTTGAATGTCTTCTTTTGCTCTTTATGTACTTTAAAGTTTAGATAAATATGCCTTGTTAAATGTTCTTTGTATGTGTTGTAACATCTTTTATCAAGTTCCCTCATGGAGTGGGTAAGGGTGTTACATATACATCTTTGAGGACCAAAGTCCTTTTCCCTAAATTTTATTTTGTAAAAACTGAATAGATAAAAGGTTTTTAATAAAAAGGATTTTCTTTTTATAAAAGTGTTTTAATTGATGAAATTTATATGGAAATAATGTTCTAATAAACAAAAGGATTTTATTTGAATAAGAGTAAAATGTTTTAACAAATAAAATGGTTTTAGAACAAAATATCTATTATCCTTTGAGAAAAAATAATTTTAATGAAGAAAATAAACATTTTTAATCAATCATTTTTAGTAACCAATATTCCTTCTATTAAATAAATTGATTTTCGTTCAATGTCATTAAATTAATAAAATTGGCTCAATTTCATGTATGTTGAATTTATTGTTTTTGATGTATAACTTTTTCTATTTGCTTTAACTTTAATTGCTTTTTGATGTGTATATGTGTTTATATTAATCGCAATCATCACATACTTAAGGGACTTGATAAAAATTAGAACCATTGAGATAAAAACCAGTATTATGTGGTAGCCATGAATAAAAGGGATTTCTTGAACTAAGAATCTCTTTGGTTTACTTCTCAGACTAACAACCTAAGTTATAACTCGTACTCACCATTAGATAAATCACCTTATAGGGGACACTAGAGCTCTTATCCTCATATTGGATCTAGAAACATACCTTTTGGATGCCTATTTCTAAGTCTGCTCAAGCCCATGGTCAAGGTACCTTTAGTTGGCAACTCTATTAGGGAGTCTTTTATGAGAATTTGCCCTAAAAATACACAATAATTAATCTTGGTCAAATCTCTAGTTCTAAGGTTTATCATTTCCCGAAATTGTATATCATATTAAAGCCTTAGAATAAGTAAGACTTCCCTTTCTATGCTTGGTGGCATTCTAAAGTATGAATCCGTTTTCACTCAATTCAGTGGATTATTAAGGATGATAACCACCATTCCAAGCCTCAAACCAAAATGGCTTATAAAATGGTAAACTAATGGGTCCCTCTTATCAATGATTGGAAAGACCTATTGGGAGGCACATTGTTTAGAGGATAATAACTTCAAAAATGGACCATACCACAGCCCATGTAATTGACTTAAATACACTTCCTTTAAGATACCATAATAAATTGCATAGTATGTGATATGGACTTCTATTGTGAAATGAATTTCAATGTTTCCTAAAAATTAAGGTTCAATTAGTTGGGCCTTTTATAATTGGGATGGGTTAAATTAATTTTTTATTAGAAATTATCAAAATTCATCTAACAATATTTGTCGAAACCTTTTATCTACTTAGAATAAGAAGCATTATGTTATTGACTTGAAACTATGTACCATTCATGTCTTTGTGCTTCCTTTTAAAGCTTGAATAAAGCACAACT
>CANXYI011954254.1:0-10544 GCA_948208565.1 Hura crepitans
GTTATGTATTTCCAACAATGTTGGTTGGGAATAAAATTAACTTATGATTATCATGTCATTTTTGGTATTATGTTGTCAGGTACTAAAAATGCTAGGGTTTGTTGCCTAATCAAATGCTTCATTAACTGATCTTGTTAATGCAATGAATAGATACCCATTTTTGGAATAAGATGAATATTTATGTTGATCTCAAACAATAATGTGTGTAAATACCAATCTGAGGACAACATTCTTATCTTATATCATTCTATTAATTTATTTTCAGCATAACATATAGCCTTGAAACCACAAGATCATTACTAACCTTTTTCGTACATTTACAAAAAATTAAACCTGACTGTTATAATATATATAGAGAGATTTCTTAACAGTAACCATGTAAATAAAACGAGTAAATAAATTAAAGACTGACCTCCTTTAATAAATGAAAATCAAGACTGACTTCAAAATATTAAAGAGAGAATCATATAAAAGTAGCTAAATTACATTGTTTTGCTGCTCTGATTTTTTGTTGCTGATAGTGTAACTTTCCTTGGTTCTCATTTCACTCTACTGCTTCCTTCTTCAAAATATTTCCATGTCTTCCCTCTCTTTTTTTTGTTGTGATCTTTTTTCTTTGCTTTTTTTTTCTTCCGTTGCTTTCTTCTTTTGCTTTCCTCCCCTTTTCTCTATTTTTCTCTCCTATTTTTTCCTCCTCATTTTCTGCTGTAGATTTGATTGCATTTATAGATGTTTGCAATGGGATTTTTGTTATCATGTTGAATACTATTTTCACTGTTTAAACATAGTTTATGCTTAGCTATCATTCTCTATCAATATATATTATGGGAGATTTTTTTCTACAAGTA
Source organism: Hura crepitans (assembly GCA_948208565.1). Taxonomy (NCBI): domain Eukaryota; kingdom Viridiplantae; phylum Streptophyta; class Magnoliopsida; order Malpighiales; family Euphorbiaceae; genus Hura; species Hura crepitans. Next base: position 849 of record CANXYI011954254.1, read on the forward strand.
AGCTAGGTTGGTTGTTGCTAGAATGGGCTTGATGGGATTAGGCTTGGCTTGAGGTTGGACTGTTGGGCTTAGGTAGTTTCGGCTCAACAATCCTTTCTTTTTTTCTTTTTTTAATTATTTATTTATTTTTTGTATTTATATATTTTTATTTGTATTTTTGTATTATTTTTTTGTAATTTTATTCATTTGTAAATATTATTTTTTTTGTGTTTTGTACTTAGAGGTCGATAAAAATTTATTATTTTATATTTTGAATTTATTAGGATTAAGTTTAATTATTTTCATTTTCGTATTTTTTTTGTTACTAATTTTAGATTATCTTAATTTGAATAGTTTTTTCTTTTATATTTTCTCTTTTATTCCATCATTTTGATTATGTTTTAATTGTTTTAATTAAATTATTATTTAAAAAATAGTTTAATTATACATCGTAATGTCTATAACTATCAAACCAAATAAAACATACCAATAGTAATAATTTAGCATTCAAGTAGCATTAAATAATAATAATAATAATATTAATATTTCATTAATATAATTTGTAGAAACTATATTTATAAATTGAAATACCTAGTAATCATATATTGCTAATTTAGGATTATATGATGTTAATTCTATTAATTATACTCTTAATGTCTCTTTTTATTTATAAATATAGGATTATTTTAATTAAGATATTTATTTATTTATTGATTCGTAATGTTATATACCTGGACGAAAATGGGTATCTACAGTTGTCCCATTTTTGTGTACACCTAAAATAATTAGGAGCGTGTAAAAAATATAGATGGCCATTTGAGTCCACTTCTTATTAATATTATTTTTATTTTTATTTTTTTATCATTTTTTAAGTCTTTCTTTATTGTCTTTATTTAGTGTTCTAAATCTACACCTTCCTGCAAGTGGTTTAAATTTAGAGTTTTGCATTTTTCAGATAGTGAACTTCCTACGACCGATCACAATTCAAGGAATCAATGCACTTTTAAAATTAAAATCTTTCTATGAGTGATTCTAAATTTAATGTTTTCAAAATTATCACCTTTCTATGAGTGGTAATGATTTTAAAATTTTTTGACATCTCCTAAAATCATGTACTTCCTATGGGTGATTATAATTTGAGATTTAGGCATCTTTTGAAATCATAACCTTCTTACAAGTGGTTTAATTTCAATAATTTGTGCTTTCCAAGATAGAGAACTTCTTATCGATGAACAAAATTTAAGGAATCAATGCACTTTCAAAATTAGAATTTTCTTATGAGTGATTTTGATTTTAATGTTGGAAATATCAGTGGCTATGACTGGTCTAAAACTTTGGCATATATTTTTTTTGAATTCTCAAATACCCTTAAGAAGATTTAGAAAGTCCTTTTGAAATTTCTTTGTAAGATATTAGATTTATTTTGAAATTTATGTGAAAAGATTGTGATAAATATGAAGACTTAATAATCTTTTATGAAGTTTTATGAAACTCATGATTCTGGCAATTTAATTTGCTATAGCTAACTTCTTTGAATCATATTATTCTATTTGATTTTAGGAAGTTCATTTCTTTTATTTAGGAAAAGAATCTTTTGTTGCTAATATATCTTTTCCTTTGATTTTCTTTGAAAGTGATCAGGCTTTTAGTATTCTAATTTTTTGCCCCCAGTTTTTCCTTAATTAGATCACATTATTTACTTTCGAACTACTAAAATAGGGATAAATATACTCTCTTTTCTTCTAGATGATTTGGAAAACAAGTCATTTTAATTGAGATTGATCTTTAAAATCTTTATCTCAAGAAAAATATTTTAATATTCTTGATTACAAAAGGTATATCAATGCTGACAACATTTTTCTTGATAAGTGAGAGTCATAGCTAACTACCTTGCTCTTGGGAATTCTTGAAAAATGTCTTTGATTTTGCTTTAGGATATTTGTATGTTAAATTCTAGATGAAATTATTATTCTAGCATGAGAAATAAATCATGTTTGACTATTTATTAATAATAAATTTATTTTTCTTGCATTCTTCATAATGTTAATATATCATTCTTAAATTAACATAACTTCTATGATTTTTATTGAAATCTCATTATATTTTTTGCATTGATTAGGTTTCTTAAAGGTCATGAGTTTTTTATTTAATGGATTTATTTTATCACATTTTAGAATAATGAATTCTCAAAATATTTGAATTCTTGTGGCTTAACATATTTTTTTAATTCTTTTTTTATTTTTAAAAGGAATATTTTTTGCGAAGTTTTATCAATACTGATAACTTTGTAAGTATCAAAGTAAATCGTGCTTAATTATTTTCTTATAAGGAACTTGTGTTTATTAGATTCTTTTTTTTAAATTCTTAAATTTTAGATTGAAGTAAGTCTTAACTGACTACCTTTTGTTATTTTTAATGTTGATGAAGTCTTTTTATTTGCTTGTTTCCATATGTAGATATTCATTTAAGTATATCATTTCATTCATAACTTCTTCTTTATTTGTTCAATGAAAATGGTAGATTTAGCTTTATATTGACAACAAAGTGCGAATGATGATGTGACGGAGGTGAGATAATAAAATAAGCTTAAAATTTATGAAATTTTGGTCGTGTAAAAAAAAGGAATGTGATAGGGAAAATTTTATGAATTCTAAAAAAATCTAAGTAAAATGAAAAGATTAATGACAACAAATGGATTACACGAAAGAAGAAAAGTCATGATGTTCCAATAATGGCCTCTTATTATGATTGAGCTATTCAAACTAATTTTTGAGAAATTTTGTTTCTTTTTTCTATAATACCTTGCATACTTTCCTAAATAAAGTTTTCCATCCTTATTTTGAAGGTGATAACTCTCTTTTTTGATATTTCAACCCTGTGCTTGCATCTTTTACTACCTTTACCTATGTTGAGGACTTTATATGTTACTCATAATCATGATTTACCACAAGCCTTGATTTGTAACATCAATAGAAGAATATGTAACACCCTTGCCTATTTTGTAGGAAAATAGGCAAAAGATGTTACTTCGCAAAGGTCACCCATCCTTGGATTTCCCTGGGCAACTTTCGTTTAACTTCTACTAATGTTTATTTTGTTCAGTGTGAAAATTTTATTTCATGGAACCAATAATCTATGGTATACCTCCTAGGCATATGACATTCATATGCCTAATCTTACATCCAAATATCAGATCAAGCTATTGTCTGTAACAATAAACTCTTTTTTACTTATTATTTGTTAGCTCGTTAACTGTCTAAGCATAATATTACCCAATAACCCACGGTAACATGTATGAGTGCCTTTATCTACTAGAAACACATCAATTTGAAAGGTATTACCTTACCTAGACAATCATCTGCTACATTGCTGGTCACCTTACAATGCTAGTCAAACTTATTACTTGTGTATTAGACAACCAATACACTGAGTATACACTCAGTGGTGAATTTAACCAAACATGCATTGCATCATAAACTCATTCATGCATATAACCAAGAATTCTTGAATAGATTAATTACTAATAATGTCTATATCTGTAGACCTTCTCTATCATCTTAAATCTTTGTTTTCTATGTTACTTTCAGGTACTGACTTTATGACTATCTACAGTAACAACAATTAAGAATATATCTTGAGAACACTTACAAATTTCTTTGGTTACATCTTACCAACCATTAACTTATGTTTTTTTTACATTCATTCTATTTCTATTTCCTCATCGTACTTGAAATTCCATAAGTATGCTTTTATTCGATATTTCTTTGCAACTCGTTGTTATCTGGTTTAGATAATTTGATAGCTTATTTTATCATTACTGAATCAGCCACATTGTTATCATCCTCACCATTTTGACGCTTAATGTATGTAATGTCTTATTTTAGTCATATAGTCCATTCAAGGGTTATGTATGATGGTCTCACCCTTTTATAACCTATCCATCTCTGTATGCTTCTATTATATGTCTTATCTTACATGAGTTATTTACATACTTTAGGATTTATCTGGAAAATTATCTTAGTTTACTAGGTATCTTCTTATAGCTTATCTTTCATTCTTATTGATTTTACTCACAGGTTGTTCCAATTATTATTCTTAAGATACCAGTCCTTTCATTAATGTCATTAAATCCATTTAAGTTCCTCAATTGTTTCATTTATAACCCCTAAAGTTTGGGAAAAACTCCCAACCACTAGATTTCGAGAATTATGTTCTGTAGTAGCCCTAATTTTAGGCCTCAATAATTGCACCTACCTGGTCTAACAACCAGACAATTATCATCCACTATAGTGGCCCACATTTTGGACCTCAGCATCTGTTCACACCCTTTGTCCGATAGCAGGGATCAGTTCTTTAGAACCTCCCAATACCAGAGTTATAGATAATAGGGATTAGTCCATGGACCTCCCAATATCTGCAAAGGGGATATTAGGGATTAGCCCCGTAGGACCTCCCAATATCCCAATACATCTCATCATACTCAGCATATCTAATGGATAGCAAGGATTAGCCCCGTGGGACCTCCTAATATCCATAATCATTAAGTGGGTAGCAGGGATTAGTCTATAGAGCTCCCAATACCCAAAGCATGTAGGCTCAAATAAATGCTCAGCAGCTACACTTGCCATACATAGGCTAAAATCTATTCAGACTTAACCTCTAGCAGCTACTAATCTCTAGTTGACCGGTCAACCTATCAAGTGTATAATCAACTAGTGGCCAATATCTATATTATTTCAACTTTACAATTATTCCTCATTAGTTTCATTATTTGGATATCCACAACAGGAATATCATCCTTATTTTATTAATCTGCTAGTTTATAATTTAAACATTTACTCAGTGTTGTTCTATTTTCACTAGTCTTCCATATCTAAAACTCATATTTCATTCTCTTCATTAACCTCATTCATTTCTGTTTTATCTCATTTCTATATTTTGTTTATGTTCCTTTTTTATCTATAAATGTACATATTTTGATTTACTATCTTTCGTCTCATAATGTGTTATCTTCTTGTTCCACACTATATGTTTCCTTTATTATAAGATAGCAACTAGTTTCCCCTATGTTTGGCATTTTATCTTTTTACATTTAGGATCTTGACGGTACTTTATTAATTGTCATACTCGAGGTCAACCTCAATGTGTTATCATTATGCTCCTCGTAATAATTATGCCATATAAGTATTGTTAATGCCTTATCAATTATACTTCCACCTTTATACATGAGTTCCACAAAATATCATTTATTTAATCATTCAATTTTATCTATTTATAAATAATGTATTAACAGTATTTTTGTCCTACCATATGATTTTATTCTTTAGCACTTTTGAGAGTGCAACTCTATTTCTTACTTTATTTTTAAATTTAATCAACTTATTATTTTTACCCTTTACCAGTCATCTACTTAGATTATTTCCATGTTGTTAGGACACAGTTGTAAGCCTATTTCATCTTATTATTTTTATGGGTCACTTTTACTTTACTAGATAGTTATAGGTCTTTTTTACGCAATGTTACTATTCATTTGGTCGTTTCCTCTACTATTCATTTGGTCATTCTTCTATTCGTTTCTTTACTTCATACCTTTATACTTATGCTATCCTATACCATCAATCACTATCTCTTTATTTCTATACTTAAACATTATTCCTAACATAACTTCTCAAGTAACACATATCCTTTAAATTTTTCTTTTTACCTACACATAACATCATACATTATACCTATTTTATACCACATCTTTACATACCAATTTCACATTCCATTATCCTTACATCATGCCTCATCATTTTGTAATCCATGCTATACACATATATCCACCTTCCCTATCACTTTCAGGTCGTCCCTCACATTACCATCCTAATATCCCATGCACTCATTCCATGCACCTATGCACATGCTATGACATACATGTCATGCATTTGACCATACATACATGTCATGCTCACACATACTTTTCACATCCAAAACATATCTATATCATCTTTTCTAGCCCAATTTTGACATCCTAGCATGCATAATACTTCCAAATCATTATGCACACATACACCATTACAACTTTTATACACGCACACACCCCTTAAATTCCATATTCCTCTATAATACAATATAAGTTTCAGTTAAATTCACTTACAATGGGTTCCCAGTCATGTCAAAGCCATTCTAGAACCATCAATTCCATCTTCCTCCACCATTTTCCACCATTTCTCAAAATGGCATATTAGGGATTCATGTTAAAAAATTCCTACAAAATTCCACATAACTCTAAACTAAAATATGTCTCCACATATAATATCACCATATCTAATACCATAATATAAAAATAAGAAACCTAGGAAAAATCAACTTACTCACCAAGGTGGCACTATTCATCAAGTGCTCCTATCTCACTTTTTATGCTTGCTTTCTCATTTCTATCACTTGGATTATGTCTCGGGGAGTATGGAGGCTAAGACTCATTTAATTTTTTTGAGTTTTTATGGTGTATGGAGAGAGAAAATTGAACAAAAATGGAGGGAGGTGGCATAGGGTTTCTTGGCTTAAGGGATAAGATAACGTCCTCTCCATCCAATACACATATACATATGTACACTTATATGTATTAGCAAGGTGTATGGCCCCGATAGTGCCACTTGTCAACCGGATGGCTCAAATTAATTCTATTTTCTTTTAAAATTTGAAAATTCCAAATAATTTCTTTGGACCTCCAAAAATCATGATTCCAGTGTAAAAAAATTTTAGATTATGCCCATTAAAGGCCTACAAAATTTTAAGTCAAAATTATTTTGGGAACTAAGGTTATTATTCATTCGTGTAAATAAAAAATTTTGAATAGTTATCAAACAACCTCAGAATATTAAAATTCCTTCAGCAATGGACTCATTGGAATTTTTTAGCTTCAAGGTATGATATTTTTGGGTCCATTCGGGCACTTTGCAAAGATGCCCTAGCACAACCTCAACTGAAGTCACTATTCACTAGTTCTCAGCCCGAAATGATTTATTAGTTATGCTAAAATTTTGAATTCACTCATTTTTATCATTTTCTAGTTAGTCAAAGTTCGATTGACTAGTACCCCTTTTGGTTACTATGTGACCCTTCAGTGTCATAAATGATAACGTATCGAGCTTGGGAGTACTATTCACAAAATGATGATTTTCGAGTGTTACATAATATTTCAAGGAAGAAATTTTGGTAACCAATATGACAAGTATGGTTATTTATTAAGGTTGATCATAAATAATTTTAATTGGCTGAAGACATGGTATCCCTTAAATTAGAGTTCAATTTAGAAAGTGTAATAAGGATTCTTATACACCTTTCTTGTCTGATATTTGAATACAGTAAATTTTTCTTTTTTTTTTTCAACTAGTAGTAAAACAATTGCAAGAAAAGAGAAAATCATTCATAATCAGTTGTGAATGTCAAAATTACAATCAATGAGGTCCTTATAGAACACTTGGTTCCAAAATATGGTTTTTATGTTATTTTATTATTTTAATTTTGTAATCTTGATTTTTAATGGAATTGTTGTGAAAGTTTATCAATACTAATGACCTTTCCATTATTAAAGTAAATTAAAGTTGATTACTTTCCTTGTTGGAGACTTGTTCTTACTAAATCTTGTAGATTTTGAATAGAAGTAAATCTTACTTGATTACTCCTTTTTTAGAAGATTTATTTTAGTGTTTTTATTAAATCATGACTAACTTCTTTTTGGCTAATTTTGATATCACTAAAGTTTTTTTTTTCATTTAATTTTTCTAAAAAGACAAGGTTAAAAAAAACATAAATGTTATTTTTTTAATTTGATAAAATTATTTTTTTTATGTAACGATAAAACTATTTTTTTATTTGTTCACTAAAATGGTAGACTTGCCATTCATATCAGTTGTTAATATCAAGCCATAAAGGATTTAAGGACACAATAAATTTTAAAAAATCTTTATGAAATCTTGTTTAATGCATTGGTTTTGACTAATGTGGAGTAGTGCATAGAGTGTTTTAAACTATTGATGTTTTGCAAAGAAAACATCTTACTTAAACCTAAGCTTAACAGAAATGACCAAATTACTAAAAAAATAATTAATGGATATTTAAAAATGACATGATTATCTAACTTATTCTTAGAGATCCTTTGGATCTTGATACCTTATACCTTATAGTTTCATGAAGATCTTTTCAATTGTCTTGATTTTTACTTTCTATAATTGTCCCTTTTTTTTCATAATCATCAGACCTAGTTTGCCCTTTGTATGATACTTATCATCTTTGATTTTGTCTCAATAATTTTTAATCCTGCCAATATATAGCAGAGTATACTTATACAATTCCTTAAACTAAAGAGATAGCTTTTCCATTTCAATATTTATATCTAATCATCTTGATTTCTTAAAAATGAAAGCATCTTTGGGTCTTCTCTATGCTATTTAGTAAGAAGCATCGTAATTTAAAAAAAAAAATCTTGACCATGTGAATTTTTTGATGATTTGAGCACTTGCACTTACATAATTTTCGTGATTTTATCATTATTCCTTGTAATTGCCATGATAAAATCTCTACACATTTTACATTACCTTTTAAGTCTCAAGTTTCCTTCTCTTATAACTCTTTGAACCACACTCAGTGTAAGACTAACTAATTCAATAAAAAATTGAAGCTAACTAAGTTTCCAGCATAATGTCATTCTAATCATCAGAAATTGAAGAAACTTATACTACTTAACCTATTTTCTTCTAAAATAGAATTTCAATTGAAGTTTTTGAAGTATACCACTTGTTTTTTTTTTTGTTTTGATTTTGAAAAACATATAATGTCCACCATGTTGACAAGTTTAATGTTCAAATGTCATCTTTATATCTAAGAGTGAACAATCTCCCATGCTTCAATGGCAATCTATCATTAATTATACACTACATTGAGGTATAATTTGAAGAAATAGTCTGAATGGCCAATGTCAAATTCCATTATAAATGGCCCCAATAGCTAAAGGTGTGATGACCTCAGAATTGGCTCTTTTTGGTGGAGTAATCTTACTAACCAAAATAAATGCCCAACACTTCCCTTTGATTATACTTGGTTGTAAATTTCTCCTATTTGCCGAAGGCCCAATAGGTCTAGATTTGAGATTTAACACATATTGATCCTAAGCATAAACCTTATCATTATCTACATACATTCACAAAATATCTGCTCTTTCTCTTCAATTTATCTCTTTTAGAAATAACTCATCATGTAAAAAAATGATAATTTAATCTATGCACAAAGAGTTGCTATAGAGAAGTGTAGTAAAAAGGGTTTGAGGGCAATTTGGATATTTTAACGTGTACAAAAGAAAGGATACATATAAAGATATATAAGGGACATTTGATGAGATTTGAGTATAGGGTTTTTTTTTAAATGTTCAGCGATAATAATAATAATTTGAATATATCTTAACAATCATACGAATATATCAAACTATGTTGTCCTTCTTATCTAAACATCCTTTGAATTATATCTTGATTGAATACCTCCAAAGAATTAAATTTTCCTTGGTTTTGTAGTTTTATTTCATCCTTTATCATAGCTAGTTGTGCCATGCTTTATCATTTCAGGAAATGAATTCTAACTTAGAACTTTCCATTCTTTTTTATATTTCTCTTTTTTGTTTTTGAAGACCTTAATCATGAAATAGATTTTGAACACTTATTCCTTATTTTACCATGTTCA
>CANXYI011954272.1:0-11713 GCA_948208565.1 Hura crepitans
TGTATGTATGTATGTATGTATATATATATATATACATACATACATACATACATATATATATATATATATATGGGTGTGTATGTATGTTTATGTGTGTGTGTGTGTTCATGTTTGTGTGTGATAAATATATAACAAATAATCTCCTTTTTTATACAATTTCCTATAAATTATGTCTTAGGATAATTATCTACATCATATTAATACAACTTACATGATATTAAATCTTTACCTAATGGTTTATTGAGCAAAATTCCCATTTTTGTCTTTAAACTATTTTCCATTTTACACTTAAATCCTTTAGTCAATTTTAGCCCCCTTTTTAATACTTATTCAATTGCAACAACATTTTCCATATTTCCAAATTAAATATAAATACAATCTATAAATTCATGTCCTTACAACATAAATTCAGGTCCTTACAACTCTCCTTTATTTTAAGAAATTTTGTCCTCAAAGTTAAAGAGCATACCTCATGTAAAAAGCTATAGATATTGACATCTCATTGCATTTTTAGGCTCTCAAGTTACTTCCTTAGTCGTATGATACATTTAAAGAACTTTAACTAAGGGAACACACTTTTTCTATATTATTTCACCTCTTGTGCTAAAATTGAAATAGGCTCCTCCTCATAAGTCATTTTAGGTTGAATTTTAATGGTTTCTACCGCTATAATTTACAACGAATTGATCTGTACCTTCAGTGCATCGAGACATCAAATAAATTGTGAATCTTTTCTAATTTTGGTTATAAGGCTAACTTATAGGCCACTAGTCCTACTTTTAGATAATTTCATTAGGGCTAATGATTATAAGACTAAGCTTGCCCTTTTTCTAAACTTGAGCACTTTTATCCATACAGAGACTTTTGAAAGCACTTTGTCTCCTACTATATTGTCTATGTATTTGCCCTTTAGATATGTAGGACTTTTATCTATCAAAAGCAATGTTTAATCTTTCCTTGATTAAATTTAATTTCTTTTCTATTTCACTAACCAATTCTAGACCTATAAGGTTTTTCTCACATAGCTCAGTCTAACACAAAGGTGTTATCCACTTGTGCCCATATAAAGCCTCATAAGAAGCCATTTAAATGCTAGCCTAGTAGTTATTATTAATGTGTAATTTACATCGATGGAAGCTATTTATCCTAACTTCCTTTTAAATTTATAACATAGCTTTCTCATCATACCTTTAAGCACCTAGCATTCACAAATTGATGTTAATTTCCTATTAATACACCTTATGCTTTTTAAGGTTTGAAAACCATTACCTATATCACTCTTTTTTATTATCTATCTATTTGAGGATGAAAAGCAGTGTTACAACTTAATTTAGTTCCTTAATCTGAAATGATAGGTGTAGGCACACCATTACGCCTAACTATCTCTTAGTTGTAAATCTCAATAAGTTTTTTTAAAGAGTAAATAGTCCTCAATGGAAAGAAATGGTATGATTTTGTCAATCTATTTACTATGACCTAAATTGAGTCACACTTCTTCATAGTGAAAGGTAGTACAAAAACAAAATCTATAGTAATACATCCCACTTCCATTCTAGAATTTGAATTGGTTGAATTAATCCATATGGTACTTGATGTTTAAACTTTACTTGTTGACATGTGAGGCATTTTAGATACAAACTCCACAATAACTCTTTTCATTCTTGGCCACCAATAGTAAGACTTCAAATTGTGGTACATTTTATTATTACCTATATGCGTAACATATGCACTACTATGAGCCCTGCACATGACACTTTACCTCAGGTCATCGATATTAGGTACAAATATTCTATTCTTGTAATATATGTATCCATCCTTTACCACTATACATTGACTCTTTTTTCTTTCTTTCACTTACTTCATCATCTACTATATTTTGTCATCTTACTTGACTACTTCCACCACTTGTTGTAATAAATTAGGTCAAATTCTTATCTTGGTTATTATGTCTCCATCACTTACTACATATAAACTTATATTCATTATTTTCAAAGCTACATTTCAAAGCAATAGTCATATATTACTCCAATCTCACATATTATCTATTTTAAAAACATAGCAAAGAGTTCATAAATTTTAATTTCATACCTGTTAAGAACTCATGACTAAAGAATCAGGAACCACATTTACTTTTTCCTGGATGGTAATCAATAATGCATTTATGATCTTTAATCAATTCTATCTATCTTTACTGTCTAAGATTTAGTTCTTTTTGAGTTTGGAGGTATTTTGAACTCTTGTAATTGGTATAAATAAAACATCTTTCAACATAAAGGTAACATCTCTAAATCTTTAAGGAAAACACAATTGCTGGAAGTTCCAAATCATGGTTTAGGTAGTTCCTTTTGTCCAGCTTCAACTATTTAGATACATAGGCTACTACCATTTCCTTTTACATAAGTACACACCACAGACCATTATAAGCTGCATCACTATTTATAAAGAAATATTTACTTGCAACTGTTTGTGTCAAGATCAGTGCTTCAGTCAATATCTTTTTCAATTTTTGAAAACTTTCTTAACATTTATCTTACCAAATAAACTTGGCATGTTTTAAAGAAGATTTGTTAAAAGAGCTACAATCAATGAAAATCCTTTTACAAAGCATCTATAATAACCTACTAACCCTAAGAAACTCTTAACCTCAGTATGATTTCTAGGTTATTTCCATTCCATAATTACTCCTATTTTCTTTAAATCAACTTTGATTCCTTTTATAGACACTATATGGCTAAGAAAATCTTATCAAGCTAGAATTCACATTTATTTATATTGTTATAAAGTTGTTTCTCCTTTAAAATCTGCAGAACAATACTCAAATGTTTGTCATGGTTTTCTCTGTTTATGGAATAAACCATAATATCATTATTAAAAACAACTAGAAAATAATCTACAATGGAATGGAAATCATATTCATCATTAAATATAGTTGGGGCATTTGCTAACTCGAATGGCATAACTAAGAACTCATAATATTCATATCAAGTTTTAAAAGCTATCTAAAGTACATCATATTCTTTTACCCTTAACTAATAATATCTCGATCTCAAATTAATTTTTGAAAAGGTGCTTGCTCCTTTTAATTGATTAAACAAATCACCAACTTAGGCAGTGGATATTTATTCTTCCATGTGACCTTAGTTAGCTGCCTATAATTGATACAAAATTTGAGAGTTTAGTCTCTCTTTTTAAGAAACAAAATTGATGCAACCCAAAAAGATATATTAAGGTGAATGAATCCCTTGTTTAGCAATTCATGCAACTAAATTTTCAATTTTTTCAAATTTATGGGTGCCATTTTATAAGGAGGTATTAATATGGGTGATGTACCTAGAAGAATTTCAATGCCAAATTCTACTCCCTTTTTGAGCAGTAGTCCAGGCAATTCTTCTAGAAACACATCAGGAAACTCACATACAATAGTGATATCCTAAATTTGAAGATTAGATTTCTTTGGTCCAAGAACACAAGCTATGTATACTTTATTCCCTTATTGAATAAATTTTCTAGTGGCATTGGTTAAAATGACAATAGAAAGAAAATATGATTTCTCACCCACCATGGTAAACTCATCACCATTAGTTGTAGTCAAAGAAATTTTGTTATGATTATAGTCCACTACTGCTTTATGTCTAGATAACCAATCCATCCCAAAAATAACATCAAATTGAAATGGTAAAGCTATGAAATCATTAGGAAAAAGATAACCTTGCAACTCTAATAGAAAATCTCTATACAAAATATCAACAATTACATGATGTCCTAATAAATTAGTTACTAATATACCTTGATCTAAAATTTCCACTTATTTATACTTTTCATTAGATAATGGTATGCAAATGTATGATTGAGTGGATTCCATACCAATCAAAGTAAACACTAAAATGCCAAATAAAGTGAAAGTACTCATAATTACATCTCGAGCTTTCTACTCCTCTCTAGCTGGGATAGCATATGCTTTTGCTTCAGCTTTAGCATATCGTCTCCCAAGTTTCTTAGTCATAACCTTTTAAGTAATTTCACCCTAAGCTTCTACACGACTTCTACATTAACCCTTAAAAATTATTGGTGCTAAGGTTTGTGTCTATGATGGCTAAGATACCTATTTACCTGGATAGTCTTTGGCACAAAATTCCATATATTCATACCTAGTGCCAGCCCCAATAAGTCACCAATATTGCCCACCATGCTTTCTGCCACAATGTAGACATAAAGGTAACTGACCACTACCAATCCTTAAAGGTGCATTAGCTATTGATGTTTTCTGTTGTGACTAACTTAGTCCAACTGTAAACCCTCTACCTTAGATCTACCACTTAGTAGGAAAGTGAGACTATGCCTACGAGTTAAAAACTCTACGATCACCTTAACCCCTCTTAACAACTACTAGTGCTGAACTAGTTTGTCCACGTCCTCTCTTATGTTGGACTCTATTTTTCTTCTTTTAATCTATCTTCTCTAACTTCTTGGTAGTTGTTACTAGTTCAAAGAAATCAATAAACTCTAAAGCTACAAAGTGTATTTTAAGATCATGATTTAGTCTATCATTGAACTTGAGACACTTAGTAGCCTTATTTGAAATCAACTCTTATGCATATTTTGAAAGCCTATGTTACACCCCCTCACCTGACCCACTTTTAAATTCGAATGAGTGATGGTACACAACCAATATCCAAACTTACTTAAAGCCCAAATGACTTAAAATCTTTATGAAAACTTATTTAGCTGGTAGACTCATTAAAATATGACTTAAAAGAAACCCATATAAAGGGTTGCATTTTTAAAGATCTTCCTATCAAAATTTCAATGGCATAATAGTTGTCCAATAGCACTATCTCAAATACTAACCTATAAGGAAGAATACTTCTATGAACTCAAACATCTGAACCACAATTCACTATATCTTTTAGTTTAACTCATACATATAAACATCTATCTTAAACTCAATAGCATGCATAAGAAACATCATCTATAATATATACATACAACCATACAAACTTATTTTAAAGAGTAGCAAAACAACCTTGAAAACATGTTTAGGCCTAAATCCCCTATTACATATATATGATTGCCTTAATCATGCTACATCACATAATATATATATACCAATACCAAAAGAAAGCTTCTCTTAATCTACACCACTGAGATGAGGGTTTAACTTCAATCTACTTTTTGACCTATGCACCACAAAAACAAATTATGCTCTAAGCTTAGAGCTTAGTGGTGTATCCAATAATATATACCACATGTATGCTCATATAGTTTGCAAACATAATATAATTCTAACTTATTCATACATTTCTAACATAATAGATTAAATAAATAATCACTTGACATGACAAATGGAAAGTCATTCCATATTATTGTGTGTATAAAGAATAACTTATATTTATTGTTAAGATTGAGTTCTTAGCCATTATTTATTAACTTAATCCATTAGCTTTGCCCATAATCAGTAAGATAAAATCCCAAAATTGGATAATGAGATATTAGGCCACAAAGGCCTCATCAACTATATAGTGGCCCAACTAGAACTCATGACACTGCACCCATATAAGATATGTGTTATGGCCCGAATAAAACTCATGGCGGCGGCACTGATATAATATATATCTATAATGATAACCTCATAGTGGTTGTACTAGTATAATATTTGTGCAGTGGCTAGAATAGACTTCATGGCAACTACACCTATATAATATCTAGGCCTGAAAGACATGAAAATACACCAAAGTACCCTAGCAGCTGCTAAATCCCTAGTTGATCAGTCAACCTAACCAGACTAAGTTATCTACATCGTATGAGCTTATAGTCTTTAATTAAATTTCACATAATTTCATACATTTTACATTTATCATTTTTAAACTCATATCTAGGTCATATATGTTTCTAGAATCAAGTTTTACCACATTCTCACATAGATACACTAAGTATCATCAAGTACAAGTTCTGAGCCAATAAGCTATACATCATAAAGAGTTAAAAGATCACATCTCTAATAGGCCATTTGGCTATATCATATAATTATCAAGATTTTTAGTTTTACACATTAATAATTGGCAATTCATATCACCACATACATAATTTTTACATATATTCATTCCCTAATAAACATGTATTCCATTTCTAACATTTATACACCTTTACCTTAAGTTTATTATATAATTATCATATATAATTATTTATTGACATGATTTATTACACATATGTTTATCACATTTGAATAACAAGGTTACCATACACAATCACCTTCATGAAATCAAGCTAAATGTTTTGACTAAATGACACATACCTCCCGACACCATCTCCTTATGCTTTATACAATACTAACATTACCAATTCATACTTTTTCATCATTTAACAACCTAATACCAAGCTTACGCATACATTTCCTATGTATACTGTGCCATAGCTCATGATTTAAGCTAAATATCATTCCACACCTTTATATAGTTTTTGTCCACCACTTTAAACACTCATATCTCACTTTAATTATTTTGTTAACAACTTTATCACATTTAATTTACTACAATCAACCACCAATTATAGTTACACATGTCTCTTCATATTACTACACACTTATACACAATAAATACATAACATACACACTCTTTAATTTCACAGCCACACACTTAATGCGCATAAAATATTGGCTACACTTACCAAAGGTGTTAAAAACATCAAATAAGCCTCTTTAAATATTCTCTTTGCCCTTTCATTTATTTCCTTTACCTCTCTCTACAAATATAATATGATATACATATAAGAAATATAAAGAATATTTACTACCCTTCTAGTCATTAAAATAACTTGATAAAACTCTTATTAGAACCCTAATACATCTTAGAAAAATATGAAAGCATAAAAAAAAACTCTTACCCTTCAAGTGGTTACTATTCACCATAACACAATTCTTCTTAATTCCTTTATTATGCACCTTCTTTCTTACTTTAATCACCCTAAAAATAATTAAATACCATTAATTTGAGGCTTAGATGTTTAATTATTGTATTACATATAGGTAATAAAGAATAAAAATGGTAGAAGAGGGACCTTGAAGTCGTTAGGTTTGAGAAAGGAAAATAGGGAAGAAGACTATTCTAACATTGACTAAAATTAGCCCACTTTTACACATTTATACTCCCCAAATCCAATGGCTATGATTTAAACACTTAAAGATCCAATGGCTTCAAAAATCTCATGCCAATTCTCATTCTTTAAAAAAAATATATTCTTTCCACTTTAGATCTTAATTGGCATCTTTTAGGTTTCTATAAAATCTCTTAAAATATGACCTAAAAAACACAAACAAATTATGCTCAAAAATCAAATTAAATTGATACTTTATTCTTTACTAGATTTTTAGAAAATACTTATTGGTATTCAAAAATTCTAATTCCAAAACAAATGAAATATTTGGAATATTTTAGTATTAAGTGTTAGAAGTATACCCTAGAGCTCATGTAATAGGGTAGTATTCATGTATTTGAACCTTGTAAATTAATAAAATAAGGCATTTCCCTTTATATTAAGGTACTTTTATATATTATTTATAATTATTTGTAATATCTTAAACCATGTTATAAAGTCCTTCATATATACTCATAGTGTAAAGGAAATCATGAAGTGTTTATGATGTGAGATTCTTATTACATACAAATGTGATATACCTAAATATCCTTGATCATAGAATTAACAAGATAGGATATTGTTAATGTAGATAAATTAGCACAAGTTATACTTCTAGATTGGATCAAGCAGTAGTTCTCACAAGCCATACGCATATAGATGCTTGGAGTTAACATGTGGATGCTTACTTAGGAAGTAAGTACACTGGAGACCCACTATGAGATCTTCATATGGATACTTAATCTCTGTCAGTGAAAGCATCTCATCATATTAATGGTACAAGTATCCTTAGAATTGAGATCTCTAACTATCTTAAATATGGGGTGATATACTTTAACTTTAAAGCTTTTACTTCAAACAAGATGTATACATAGTAAGGTACTTAGGTATGCCATAACATATTTGAAGATATGATAGTAATCAATAAAGGATTCACCACACTAGATTATAGAGGGTAGTTTATTACATAATTCTAATAAGTAATCTATATTTAGGAACCTCTAGCTAGAGCAAAGTGCCATGAGTGAATGAGATTCACTAAAGGCTTTTGGGAATAAACATGAAATTATCAGAATAATATATTTGAAGATAGGGTATTAATCAGTGAAGGATTTACCACCCTATATTACAAAAAGGAGTTTATCTCATAGTTTTAATGAGTAACCTATATTTAGGAATTTCTGGCCAGAGCAAAGTGCCATGTGTGAATGGGATTCACTAAGGGCATTTTAGGAATAAAGGTGAAATTATTAGAATAAAATGTTCAGGGGTTAATTTGACATACTTAGTTAAGTTATGAGTTGGCACAAGTCTATACTTAATTGGATGAGATAAAAGATGGTGAAAGGAGCTTATTGCACTGTAACGATATATGGAAGGGTTATGTCATACCACTTGACTTTTTTGTACTTGGATAGTCATGATGCATGGCTAGATACCTCTCTCAACTTTGTATACAAATGATATATCAATTAGTGAATTGATATTGATTCAATGAGATTGAATATATAGAGTCTAAGTTAGATTAGGGCTCTAATTCACTGTGTACTGCCAAGCTATTCTGGAAACTCATTGGGTCACACACATAAAAAGAGCTTGAAGAAGATTCAATGAGATTGAATTTTCTAATGATGAGCAAATGGGAATTAGGCCCACTTGTAAATAAAAAGTCTAGAAAAGTAGGATTTTTAGAAAATCAAGGTTTCTAAACTTGGGCCTTATTGAGTCTAAACATTTAATTGTTCTTCCATCTAATTTTCTTATAGGCTTTTAAAAGATTTAAAAGGCTTTAAATTAGAGTAATTATTAATTCAACATAGGGTGTAGGAGTGCTACATAGGATTAACGAAAGTGGGGCCAAAGCAGATTGCACATAAGCCTATTAAAAGGCTTATGTGCATAGGATAGAAAAGAGGCCCAAGTGATGGGTCCATTCTTATCCAACTTAGGCCAGATTTTAATTATTAAAATCTTACCTAAATAAGGTTTATTTAATATATAAATAAACCTTGTTGCAGTAGCCACCATAGGGAGACATTCTATTATAGAATTTCTACATAGAATAATTAAAACACATGTTTTCTTCTTCTTTTTCCTTTATCCATTTTTAATTCCTATTAACATATGGAATTACAAGTTGATCTCTTTTGAAAAGTTCTTGTGTGGATTACCTTGGAAGTGTTCCTTAAAAAGGATCACTGTGGTTTGTAAAAACTTGATGAGAAGAGCTCACGAAAGGAATCTGTTGTCATCCTTTTACAATAAATCACGAAACACTGGCAGATTTAATGTTTTTTATGAATTTTAAATTATTCGAGTCCATTATCATTATTGGTCTCTCTCAAAATTTTAATTTTTCCACTATGTATGATTGAGAAAAACCAATACAATACACCATATCATGCATTAAATTGATAAAAGAATGTATTATTGCATTATACATCTTTTAAGTCAACATTTTCACATATTATGTTCTAAACACTTTATTAATTCCATACATATAATCATACTTAGCTACTAGCTCATAATCACCATTTACATGCCATAAGCCAATTGACCATACTATCATGTTAAGCTATCATATACATTTTCTTTTTATTAGTTATACCACCTCATTCCTTATGTTTATAACCATACATATAATCATGCACGTTCATTTCATGATTGTCATAAACCATAGACATACATAAAGATATCATAACTTAAATTATCATTCATACATAATACATGTATAACATTACATTACAATTTCCTATCTCACATGCATATGACCAACTAGCTATTCACATACACAATTCATCATATGCATACATTACACACCATTTCAAACCTACGTACATAGAAATAAGTCATTCAGCCATCATGACTCCTAACATAACATAATGCCATTTATCATATCCTATCTCACTTCTTATGTATATATAGGCAATTATACTCACTCATGGTCATATATCATACACAAAATGTACACGTGATACATGCACACATGTGACTTTATAAAGTCAATACACATACATACAACAGCAATTGGCCATTTCAGCCATAATGCCCTTTAAGGCCTCAAAGACTCCATCTCAACCATCAAACATCATACATAATATTTAAATGGACATATAATACCATCCATGAAAATACATCATTTGCATCTTGTATAAAGCCCAATATATATACACATACATGCATAAACATTCCACATAATATTGACATACATAATCCTTATCCATCTAACATCATAAATGATCTTAACACATAATAGTTACATCATTAATCAAAATTAATGCCATTCACAGGCCTAACTATGCATTTACCATATAATCAAAATTAATGACATATTATGCAAAATTAGGGCATAATAAAAATCTCACAATTTATATCAATTACACATCCTAAAAGAGTTTAAATGCACTCTCAAGGATTGCCTACACCTTGCTCTTCCCTTTATCTCGAGTTTTGTCAATTTCCTTAATTGCCTATTATATATTAAATACATAAAAATTTGTAAAAAACCATACAAACACAAACAAAAAACTGAGTACATAGACATGACTTTAGGCACTTAGGGAACATGGAAAAAATATCAAACTTCAAAAAATCTTACCCAATCAATCTTAAGTTGTTATTTATTGTAATGAAAAATCAAGCTTTTCCTTTGATTTTCAACAAATTCAAGGTAGAAATTGCATCTAGAGGTCATGGAGGTGTGGACTCATTTCTTTAATGGAAGAAAATGTTCAAAAATAGAGGAGTAGTGGAGCAAAAATGTCTCCCCTTTCTATCTTAGGGCATCAATTGCTTGGTCTTAGGAATAAGACACTATTCTTCCTTTGACCAAGCATTTAAATAGTCCTCTTTTACAAATTTTCTTGCCTCATTTTCATCATCTAAGAGACACATAATTACTCATAATTCAATCCTTAAAAGATGCTAAAAATCCATGCTTAAAATCATAAAAAATTGATTAAAAACATAGTTTTTAAGTTTAACCGATTTTAGAAAAATGTGTCTCGATCTCCAAAATTCCAATTCTAGAGCTAATAGGCTAATTATAATTTTTTTACTATCAAGTTGTATTAATTATGGAATTTTTTAAGCAAGTTTTTGAATATTATACTATTCAGTTAAAACTAGGTCACTATTCATAGAACACTGCAGTAAAACTTAAATGTCATTTTTACCATCTAAACGACTTCATTTTGACTTCAATTTCACTCAAAATTATGTTATAATTAATAATTCCATTTAATAAGAGTACTGTGACCTGGCCTTAAAAAACACTATTCACATCCTGAGAAATACTATTCAAAACATTGAAATTTCTTGGGTGTTACATTTTTCCCCTCTTAAAAGAAATGTCATCCTTGACATTACTTGGTTCAAACAACTGAGGATATTGCTCTCTCTTTTAAGCTTTTCTTTCACATGTATCCTCTTCCATCCCATGGTGCCTCTAGAGAACATTCATTAGAGGTACTGCCTTATTCCAAATCTCCTTAACTCTCTGTTTATGATTCCTATAGAATCTTCTTCATATGATATATCTAAACTAATCTCAACCTCTTTCATTGATGGCACATGTGTAGGATCC
>CANXYI011954307.1:0-12518 GCA_948208565.1 Hura crepitans
GGAACTCTGATCTTCTGCACCTAAAAGGTTTGCAATTTTAGATCTTATTTATGCCCTATAATATGTCATCCATGTATATTGTAACTTTTATCAATCCTTTATCAAACATGCATTATATTTAAAATAGTTATGTCCCTTTTCATGTATAAGAATTAAATTACAATATTTAAAAGAAATATGATAAGTATATTGTACATCCAGAAATTAGGTCATTGATTAATTGTTATTCGGCCTAACAATTACCTGTAATTCCATAGGAATTGGTAGTAATTGTCTAACTCCCATCTCTAGGAGATTGGCCTATATTGAAATATATTTTAATTGTGACTTTTGATTAAGGAAATACAAATCTATTTTATTAGAAAAACACCAATTGATTTTGTATAAGTAGTTTGGCATGGAAGTTAAATTTTAGTGTGTAAAACTGGTTATTTACTAACTATTGCAAAACCAAAATAGGCAAAAAAATATAAATGGTACAAAACCAAAGAAATAAGCTAAGGTCCTAAAACTAGCCCACTTTAATGTCGTCAGGTCCATGCGGACCTATGAGACAAAGGTTGTAAGTCCGTGCGGACATAGGTGGCAATGACTATAAGTTCGTGCGAACTTTAGCCGAAGGAAAGTTAAGTCCATCTCATACTTCCACTATAATGCGATAGCCCATCAACAACTCAAAAAAAATTCAAGTCAAATTAGTTAGATATGAATCATTAACACAAATAATTATTTGAAACCATAAACACATTCATCCTAAACACACTGTATATCATGAATGAGATAACAAGGATTCACCATATAAACCACCATTTACACATCCGTGCAGACCTCTAACCCTTATGATAGGGAGTCCGTGCAGACTATTGAGCCTCTTAAAATGCATGCAAATAGGGTTGTGCGGACTAATACAAATACTTGCCTTCAAAGATATTAAGTTCATACAGACCTAATCAAATTTACACAGAGAGATCACACTCGTCATGGCATATTAATGCTAATTACAGACATTTACAGTTCATACATCTAATGAGATTAGCCTACTCATCATCAATGAGAATGGGGATAATCAAGATATCACCTTATTAACCAAACATCTCAGAGATCATCGGCTTATAAGAAAATATAGAAGACACATCCATGGACCTCAGATATTACTTGTTATGTAAGAGTCTCTTGGAGCACAAACATAAAAGCCTCTTGATATAAATGAGAATGGTTAAAGTCTTCCTTGTAATTGATTTTACCAAGCTTTCTTATGTCTGCTGTTGCTACAGTAGTTGCACTTACGATTTTTCAATCTCTATTATTTTTCTAGCCCCACTTTTTCTTTTGTATGAAGAGAAGTATTTATATTTATTTTCTAGGGTTTTCTCCCGTATCTTTTCATTTAAAAGGAATCCTCATCCCTTTAGGATCCTCCCCCTAGAATAAATAGGAAAAGTTTAAATTTAGAGTCTATTTCTATCGACAAGTTCGTGCGGACTTATTCCTATTGGTCCATACAGACTAAGGCTTTTGAAGTGATGGCTTGCGATCTTCATGGGCCGTGTTCTAATCTACTTCTATAGTTAGTCCGTGTGGACACAAACAGTAGGTCCGTGTGGACCTAGGTCTCTGAAGTGGTTGTCCATGGTCTTCATGGGCCAAGTTCTGATATGCTTCTGTAGTTAGTCTATGTGGATAAATAGTAGGTCCGTGCAGACTTAATATCTTGATTATTTTTTGTGCTGTACTCAAAAAGTCTATCTCTAGCTATCATCCTTAGTCAAGGTGGGGTGTCTACAGGTACCAAACATACCAACTCCAAATTCATTACTTGTACATCATTTCCTCACATATTCTTTCATGAAATATATTTTATACTTAGGCCACCAAATGGTACACATATTCACATCAATTCTTTAGTCATTACTTAGATACACTTTAAATACTCAATTAGGCCAATTATTTTTCAAGATTTCATGCCATACATTCTAATCTCATTATTCACTTTCAAGTATGGTTTATACACCCCATTTACATGCCATATGCATAATTATACCTACCATGCCATTCTATACATACCAGTCAGCCACACCATGCATATACACATACACCACATTTCTTTCCTTAAATGTTATGCATATCATGTTATTTTAACACCACTTACATAGTCATATCATTAGTTTACATCAATATTATGCCTAACACACTAAACTTACAATTTTATACACAATACATGTAACACCCCCTACCTATCTCTACCTAAAATAGGCAAGGTGTGCTACTTCCTGCTAAGGTCACCCATCCTAGGATTTCTCTAGGGGTCTTTCATTTAACTTTTACTTACATTTGACTAAGTTTGACCAACCACTTCCTGTAGTCCAATCTGATGATTTATTCCCTAATTACTACCTATTTTAGTTCATTAGATATCCTATTAGGTGCTACCAAACATTCATAGAAAATCGGGCAGCATACCGACTGTCTTGGTTACTAACCTAAATTAACCTGTAAGGAAAAACACTTCTAATTTACCCACCTAGCCTTATTCCTCTTTCTGGACCCTCTAGTCCTCTAAACTATAGCTAGCAACACATTATCACATTCAATTCACAAGTCACAGGGTCATAGACCCATCAACACATAGACATGAAGAAATAGACATGCATTTACATACAAAACCATGCATACATCTAGTTGATCAGTTTCGTTCATACAAAAATCCCCATAACCCACACTACCTATATACATGAGTGCAGTACTTATATACAGAACTCCAAAGAAAGTTAAAAATACCAAGAGATCTAGGCAGCTACACTAGTGATGATATCTGATGCTGATCTGCACTCGGTCTATAGCCTACACATTGAAACATCGACACATTGAGTATAATACTCAGTGGTGGAATAATTCAAATATATTATGTCAAATCGCACAGGCAAGCAACATGTTATGTTCCACATAAAACAAGTGATCCTTACTACCCTATGTTCATTCATTTAAGTCAACTTATTTATCTCTTTACTCCTTTTATAGGCCCATACTAGACTGACTACACTTAAAGACACTAGATAGAGGGATGCGTCCTATGCAGTGGCTCACTTTTAGGGCCTAGGTAACTGCACCTACCTTGCTGGATAGCAAGGACCCATTAGTAGACTACTCCCAATATCGGACTAGCAGATAGCAGGGACCCATCTGTAGACCACTTCTAATATCCACAAATGCATCAATCACCGTGCAGGGTACATCATACAATCTTAGCGGCTGCACTCGCCACAAACAACATAGGGCAGTAGGCCTCAGAAGGACCAACTACCTAGCAGTTGCTCTATCCCCTAGTTGACTGGTCAACCCATCCAGTGGGTGTCTAACTGATGGGCCATTAACCATTTTAGACCAGATTTATTATTAATTTATCCTTAGGTTACACTTTTAGACCTAATTCACACAATTAATTGTGACTTTGCCACTATCGCAAAATTCACTATTCATTTGGTCAGTTTTCGCAACTAACACTATTCATTTGGTCATTTTCTTATCTTGTGTCTTTCATTTCTCATATTATTCGAGTCTCAATTTCAAGGTTTCTCACCATCAATATTCCTACACTAAGTCCCCCATTATGACCTACCAATTTGTTAAGTTGCTAATCACTTATTCATACCCAATTAAAGTATATTTTTAAGTCACCTAAGAAGCCAATTTTTAGGTCATTTTGCATGCACTTTCTACTTCTAATCTACACCTTAATTTCACATCCAATATATCATTCACATAACCCTACACAACACCCACATTCACACATACCATTCGACCACTATTGCACACACACCTACACATGCCATTTCTTCCCAACTTATTCTACAAATCACATTATTTTAAGGTTAATTACATGACTATAGTGCAAATCTACCCAATTAACATGCACACACCCACAATGTTGCATTTTCATACAAGGTAACATGCATGAATTTCAACATACAAAAGAGACATAACATATTTGAGTTATTCCACATACCTAGGGTGTATATACACCCTTTTCTCCAACACTTTGAGCTTGAGTTTGTTGGTTTCTCTCTCCTCCTTTCTTAAACCCTAAACATACACAATTCTAGCTTAGAAAAATCTTTAAAAATCAACCACAGCTCCAAATGAAATTCTAAAACCATAAGGATTCTTAGAATCCCCTAAACTACCTATACCAAAAATAAAAAAATGGAATTTATGGCCATTTATCTAATTTGAGCACTATTCACCTAAGTGTGAAAAACTCTCCAATTTGAGCTTCTTTCTTCAAATTGATGGAGGAATTGATGTCTAAAAATGATGGAGGCTCTAATTATATAACTTTTTCATGAAGTTTGGATAGGATTAGGAGAGAGAAAGCTTGAAGAAATTGGAGAAATGCTTGGCTATGGCATCAGCTTGTGGCTTTTGGAGAGGTTGATGGTGGTTTAGTTACATGTGTGGTGTACACACATGTAAAATCTATTATGGGTGATGGGTTGGACCTATTTGATTGGGCCAAATAGCCCACAAACCAATTTTTAGCATTTTATATCACTTTTTGAGCTAAAAATTCATAAAATATTCTACAGGTCTTACAAATTCCCATTTCAGTTTTAAAATTCCTTAATTAATAGGACTAAGGTCCATATAAAATTTTGGGTCAAAAGTCAACCATTGACTTTTTGGCACTATTCATGGTCAGGATAATATATTCAAAAAAATATCAATTGACCTCAGAAAATTCTAATTCCTCTTCCATCATACTCAGTGGAATTTTTGAGGTTCAGGGTATGATATTTTCAAGACCATTCGAGCACATCCCGAGGCTGCCTCGACTCGACCTCATTTTATCTCTGTAAACAATAGTTCTTAATCTAAAATGAATTATTGGTTTCGGTAAATTTTTTAATTCATTTGTTTTTCCTATTTTCAGACTCGTCAAAACTTTATGACCAATATGCCAGTCATCAAACTTGAAATGACAACTCGCACCATGCGGAACATCACTCGAGGCCACCCGGTACTGTTCATAAGACTTTGATTGTTGGGCATTACAATACATGCAAAAATTCATGGCAAACCAATTGGCATACTCAATTTAGATCTATTCCACATACCTAGGGTGTGAAAACAACATTTGAAACTTTAATCCCCATCAATGGCTTCCTTGGGACTTAAACATACACATTTCTAGCTTAGAAAAATTCTTAAAAATTATATATAACTTCAAATAGAAATCTAAGACCATGGCTATTCTTAAAATACCCTAACTTATATAAAACAAAAATAAAATTTGAATTAAAAACACTTACATAAGATTTTGACAATATTTACAAGATGAAATTTCTCTCTTTTTAGCCTCTAATTTCACTTTCTGTCATAGGAATTGGCTTCAAGAGGTTGTGGAGGTCAAGAACCCTATATTTTGTGTGAAAATTGGTGGTGAGAGGAGAGAGAAAATGAAGAAAAAAGAATAAAGGAGAGAGAAAGTATGGCATCGAGTTTTTAGTTGTAAAGAGGAGGAAAATGAAGGGTTCACACATGTGACCCTTGCACATGTGTGGACCCTTATATAAGGGTAGGTGGGCGGCCCCGATCACGACACGTGGTGATCCGACGGCTCGTTTTCTCTTGGTTTCTTTTTAAACTAAAAAAATTCATAGAAAATTCTTTAGACCTCCAAAAATACTCATTTTAGTTTTAAAAATCCTCAATTAGTGTCACTAAGGCCCACGTAAAATTTCAAGTCAAAATTCCACTATTGACTTTTTGACACTATTCACCCGTTAGAATAAAATATTTAGAAAAAAAATCAAATGACCTCAGAAAATTAAAATTCCTTCTCCATCATATTCATTGGAATTTTTGAGGTTTAGGGTATGGTATTTTCAAGTCTGTCCGGGTAAATCCCGGGGCTGTCCTAGTACAAACTCATTTTATCTTCTCATACACTAGTTCTTAACTTGAAATGATTTATTGGTTTTGCTAAATTTTTAAATTCATTCATTTTACCTATTTTTAGGCTCGTCAATGTTTTATGACCAATACGCCTCTTTCTAGCCTCGTGAGGATGCCTCGCATTTTCGAGAACATCACCCGGGCCCAGAAGGTACTATTTATAGAATTTGAACATACGGGCATTACTGGCATTGCCTTGGAAATATAGGTATTTGGTAAGTTAACAATAAGAGTTAAAAACTACATAGGCGCTAGGACCTTCTATAAAAAATATTTCTGGAGTTAGAGGAATGACAAGAAGTAAGAGGTGTTATATTTCTGATGAAGTGAATTAAAAAAAATAAAGAGTTAAAATGGTGTCGCAAAGGAAAAGACAAGAAAGATGATTGTCATAATAATATAATTCTAGGAGCACAATTGAAACATGTTTATAAACCCAAAAAGAAGGTATCAGATAAAGATATCGAATAGTTTTTGAGGTTAGTTAAGCAAAGTGAATACAAGGTAATTGAACAATTTAATCGAACACTAGTTTGAATATTGCTTCATGCTTTAATCATGGCATCAGAGCCTCATCGAGCTGTATTAGTTAAAATTGGACTAAGCGTACATCCATCATGACATTTATGTAGAAAACCTTAATGATATAATTGGTCAGTAATGTCAGCTAATTATACCACCTTTACAGATGATGAGATACCTTTTAAAGGAACATGCCATGTTAGGCCTTTACACATTTCTATAAAATGTAAAAATTATTCAATTGCAAAAGTGCTAGTCGATAATGGTTCTTCTTTGAATGTAATTCCTAAATCAACTCTAAGTAAACTTCCTTTTGACAAGTCCTTTATAAAACCAAGTTCCATAATTGTCAGAGCATTTGATGGTACTAGAAGAAATGTCATCAATGAAATTGAATTACTTATTGAAGTAGGCCTAACTTTGTTCTGTGACCCTTTTCAAGTAATGGATATAAATCCAGCTTATAGCGTGCTATTAGGATGACTTTGGATCCATGGTGCTAGAGCAATCCCATCTTCTTTACATCAAAAATTGAAGTTTGTCATTGATAAAATGTTGATAGAGGTTTATGAAGAGGAGGAAATTCTTATATCTAAGCCTGCCAATGATCAATATATTGAAACAAATGAAGAGGCAATCGAAAGTTCTTTTTAAACTTTTGAAATAGTAAATGTGATTTATGTACCACTCGGAGAAGAATTAGTAAAATCACATTTTTCTAAAGCCTCACGGATGTCCATATAGATAATGCTTGAACAAAGATACTAGGCGGGAACAGGCCTAGAAAGGGATAAACAAGGAATAGTTAAATTTATAGAACCTGCAGGCAACAACAGTAGAGCATGTTTGGGATATCACTTGACTCTTTATGATAAAATGAGAATCATAACTAAACAACGAGAGAAAAAGATTGGCAAGAATACATGAATAGAAAATAGATTTTCCCCAAATGGAAATCCCTCATTTAAAATAAATAATTAGGAGTGTTGGATGGCTCGTATATGAATTAAATAACACTATCAAAAGAGGCAACACGTCAAGAAAAGGAACTGCTATGATTAATGCAGATAATGGAAAAGAAACATCAGAAGATTATGTATATCTTCACCAATCAGATTAAGAATTGGATAATTGGAAGATTTTGCAATTCCTTTCCCTATAAGAGTAATGTCCTCCTTAACCAAGGAACCTTATAGTTTAATTATGTTATATTCAGTCACATTCTGAGTAATTTTATAATTTATATGTACCCTTGAAACACTTTTAGCTATGCCCAAGGCTAAAAGGTCTAATATGTCAGGCTTCCTTATCCTTTCATAATAAATTCATATCTTACTATATATCTTTCTTTGATTATTTATCATAAAATTTGTTCCTAAAATTACCCTTAATTTTTTTACATTCTACTCAGGGATAATGACTCTTTAGGTGATATATTTAAAGAAAGACCAAAATATAATTTGATTATTTGATATATGAGGTAGAATCAGATGAAGAAAAAGATGAAAATGAAGAAATATTACCCAAATCAAAAAGATTATTGGTTCAGAAAGAAAGAATTAAGGGATGGAAAGATAAGAATGTGTGTTGATTATAGGGATTTAAATAGTGCAAGCCCTAAAAATGATTTCCCATTACCACACATAGATGTGTTAGCGAATAGTGCAGTGGAACACCACATGTTTTCTATAATGGATAAATTTTTAGGGTATAATCAAATTAAATTATATTGGGACGACAAAGAAAAGATATGTTTTATTAACCTCTAAGGAACTTTCTATTACAAAGTCATGCCATTTGGACTAAAGAATGCAAGAGTTACTTATTAAAGAGCAATGGTAACTTTATTCCATGACCTAATACATAAAGAAGCGGAGGTGTATGTAGATGATATGATAGTTAAATCTTATCCTAAAGAGGATCTCATAACAGTGCTAGAAAAAGTATTCAAAAGGCTAAGGAAATATAAACTTAGGATGAACCTAGCAAAGTGTATATTTGGAGTAACCTCTAGGAAGTTATTAGGATTTATAGTAAGTCAAAAAAGGGATAGAGGTAGACCCAGATAAAATCTGATCCATAAAAGAAATGTCACCTCCTAAAATAGAGAAAGAAGTATAAAACTTTATGGGAAGATTAAATTATATAGCTCGATACATATCTCAATTGACAAATACATGTGAACCTATTTTTGGGTTGTTGCGGAAAAAGAATCCAAAACAATGGGATGAAAAATGTCAACAAGCATTTGACAAACTCAAAGAATATTTGAAAAACCCGCCTATCTTGTAACCTCTAATTCCTGGGAAACCTTTGCTATTGTATTTAATAGTATACGAAAAGTCTATAAGAGTAATGTTAGGGCAATATAATGAAAAAGGAAAGGAGCAAGCTATCTATTATGTAAACGAGAAGTTTACAAGCTATGAAGAAAATTATTCCCTTTTAAAGAAAGCATGTGCATCATTGGCATGAATTGCTAGGCATTTGAGACATTATATGTTATACCACACTACTTATTTGACTTCTCGAATGGTTCCCATCAAATAAATCTTTGAAAAGCCAACACACACTAGAAGAATTGCTAGGTGGCAAGTGTTACTTTATGAATATGAGATTATATATATCACCCAAAAAGCCGTTATAGAAGGAATCATGAAAATTTTTTAGTAGCACAAGATATTGAAGAAACACAGGAAATTGATTTAAAAATCCTAGATGAAAGCCTAATGACCTAGGAAAAAGTATCAAAAAATTCAAAGAATTCTATCATGAAATTTGATGGCGCTTTTAATGTATTAGGACATGGAATTAGGGTAATTTTAATAGCTTTTAATGGGAAATATTTTTTAGTAACTGCAAAATTATGTTTTGAATGCACTAATAATATTACAGAATACGAAGCTTGTGTAATGGGGTTGCAAATGTCATTAGAAATGAAGGTCAAATAGTTAGAAGTTTATAGGGTTCTGCTTTGGTTATAAACTGATTAAATAAAATATGGGAAAATAGAGATGATAAATTGATGCTGTATCAAGGATATGTTTAAGAACTTGCCAAAGAATTTAAATATATTGAATTTGAACACATTTCTCAAATAAAGAATCAAATTGCAAATGCTTTGGCAACACTAGTGGCCATGTTTCAATTAGATGATTATGGGAAAATGCCACCAATTAAAATTGAAATTAAGGGAACCCAAGCTTACTATGTTCATATTGAGAGCGAGATTAATGGGAAGCCATGGTATTATGATATCATGCAATATATCAAAGAAAGAACATATCCAAAAGGGGTACATGAAAATGATAAAAGAACAATTAGTCATTTAACAAGTAACTTCTTTTTAATAGGAAATGTACTATACAAAAGAAATTATTATTCTACATTAATTAGATGTGTTAATGAAAAGAAGACCCAAAGATTAATAGAAGAAGTACATGAAGGATTCTATGGCACTCACTTAAATGGCCAGGCATTGGCAAGGAAAATCTTAAGATTAGGATATTATTCGATAAAGATGGAATCAAATTATATAAATTTTGTACGTAAGTACCGTAAATTTTATATATATGTTAATGAAATTAATTCGCCTGCTTCTGCATTGAACATATTGTCTTCACCTTGGCCATTCGTAGTTTGGGGACTTAATGTTGTTAGCCCTATTTGTGATGCCCGTAAACCAAGATTTTATGAACAATGCTTTTTCTATGCCCGAGTGATGTTCCTTGCAGTGCGGGGCATCGTTACGAGTCCAATGGCTAGCATATTGGTCATGAAACTTTTGACGGGCCTGAAAGTGAGCAAAACGAATGAATTTAAAAATTTAACAGAACTAATAAATCATTTCGGGTCAAGAATTAGTATATGCGGAGATAAAATGAGGCTGTGCTGGGACATCTTTAGGAAGTGCCCAGACGGACCCAAAAATAGCATATCCTGAACCTCAAAAATTCCACTGAGTATGATGGAGAAGGAATTTTAATTTTCTGGGGTCGTTTAATCTTTTTTCAAAATATGTTATTCTGGTAGGTGAATAGTGTCAAAAAGTCCACTATTGAATTTTGACTTAAAATTTTATGTGGGCCATAATGATACTAAGTGAGGATTTTTAAAACTAAAATGAATATTTTTGGAGGTTCAGAGAATATTTTATGAATTTTTGAAGAATTAAAATGGCATAGGGTGAATAGTAACCCTAGCTCCTGAAGGAGTTTCGAGCTGAAATTTTGCAGCACCCTTAGTGAATTTATTCGAGGAATTTTGGAACTAAAAGCATGATTTTTGGAGGTTTATGGAAATTATTTTGAATTTTCAAGGTTAAAAATAAAATTGGATTAATTTGGACCGTCCGATCGACACATGGCACAATTGTGGCCATCCATCTTGCACATATACTTAAGGGGACATGTGTGGGTGTATGGATAGTAGGGAAAAGAGCTCTCCTCCTTCCTCCTCCTCAAATGGCCGATGCCATTCACCATGCCCTCCCTCACCATTTTTGCTTCTTTTCTCTCTTTTCCCACCATAAAATCCTACAAAACTTATATGGCTCTTAACCTCCATGACCTCCTGAAGACATTCCAAGTGATAGAATGGGGAAAAGATGTCCAAAATGTGAGTTTGGAGCACTTAATGAATAGTGATAATTTTCATGTGTAAGTGGTTCTCTTCATGGTTTCTTATTTTTCTTATAGGGTATTTGAGGTGTAGATGTTATCTATAGAAAGAGATTTCAGTTTGGAGTTGCGTATAATTTTGTAGGAATTTTCAAAGGTTGGACCTAATATGGAAGTTTTGGAAATGGTGATTCAAGGTGGAGGAAGATAAATCCAATGGTTCTGGAGTGGCTTCAATATGACAGGGAGTCCGCTGTAAGTGAATTTAACTAAAACTTACCATGTATGTTAGGAAAAACATGGTATTAAAATTTGGGTACTTGTATGGAAGTGGTGGTTGTATGGGTATTCATGTATGTGTGTATGTGTAATTTATGTTAGGAGATATAATTTGAGGAGATAAGATGTTAGGGATGTGTATTGGATGTGGAATGGATGTGTATGCATGTGTTACATGCATGACTAGGTCTAAGTCATGTAGGTCAAGTTATGAAAATGTATGTATGGTATGGTGACATGTGAAGTTAAGATGATGATATGATGTAGGACATGTGAGAAGCATGGAAAGAATGAGCAATGGCATGGTTATGTGTAAAAGAATTAATAAGACATGCAGCATGAATGATGTATGTTATGTGGATATAAGAGCATGTAATGGAAAAGAAGTGAAGTAGAGAACAATAGATAGAAAAAAATAGGAATTGAATTAAGGAATGTTGGTTAGGATGTTGGAGTTTGAAATAATGTATTTATATGTTAGGATAGATGAAATATTGAATAGGGTAAAGTATTTTAGAATATAATGGATTGAGGTGGATGGAGAATAAAATAGGTTAATGGGTTGCTGAGAAAAAGAATACCAAATGAATAGTAGTTCTTACGCGAAAAGGACTTATAACTATCTAAGAAACTACGATGACCTAAAACTATCTGAAAAATATGACTAGATGAAAAAAAAATAAAATGTGTGTCTTTTTAGCTTAAATATAAGTAGAATAAAAATATGATAGATGGGAAAGGCCATTAGTTAAGTCTAACTAAACCAAAATGAATTAAAGACCTAATAAATTATTGCAAAGTTGAATGAATAACTTAAGAAATAAAGAGAGAAAATATTAATGCACAATAAGGTATGGATAAAGTTTAGGAAACTAAACTCTATAGTATTGATGGATTTAGGACATGAAAAAAGGGCATAATTAATAAAGACTTAAGGATTAAGAATGGGGTAGACCTCATAAAGAATCCCATAACAAGTATTGTGAGAATTATCAAACTGTATGGAAAATAAATATTATTAAAGAATAGTAACAAGGAAGTGAATTACTAAATCTAAGGACTGAGTCATGGTATAATTAGGCAAGAATTATGTAATGTAAAATACCTAGAATATGATCCACTAGGGCTAATGGAAATGAGGTAAAG
>CANXYI011954402.1:0-13147 GCA_948208565.1 Hura crepitans
TCTAGATCTCTAGGACTGTGCCTGTCTTTGCCCCTAAGACCCTGACTAATACTGGAGCCTAGGCTAAAACTGTATCTATGACTGACCCTCTTTTCTCTTCTTATTATCCCTTGACACTGCACTAGACTATCGCACTACAAACTGCCTCTTCCTTTAGAAGAAATCCCTCTTCTTTTGCATCATTTCTTCCATGTCATATGCAACTACCACTAATACTGCAAAATCTTTCTCTCTGGGGTTTTTATCTATATTCTTAATTCTACATTGAGTCCCCTCAGAAATCTCTTACATTTCTCGTATTCAGTAGGAATGAACTCTTCAACATACTTCAGCAACTTGGTAAAATCTTTCTCATACTCTAACAGTGTCCTTTTTCTCTATATTAGGTCAAGAAATTCATGTCTCCTTTTATCGTTATATGAGTCAGGTATGTATTTCTTCCTAAACTCCTCAAGGAAAAATTCTTATGTCAAGTTTGTAGGTGTTTTTCTCCTTCTAAAAATATTCCACCAATTGTAGGCTTTTTCTTGAAAAAGATAAGTGACACACTAATAATTTTCTTCTTCTATACATTTCAGCTGCACCAAAATTTTGAATGTTCTGTCTAGCCAGTACTCAACTCTGGTAGCATCATCTTTCTTCCTCCTTAAGAAATCAATAGCTCTTATCTTTTTTAGCCTTTCTAAATATGTTTTCTATAAGGGAGCTAGTGGTGGAGATGGTACTAAAGATGGAAGAGGTAGAGGTAAATTAGCTGTAGTAGTATTTTTAAGGAACTTCATTATCTACTATAACGGAGCAGGAGAAGTTTTTACCTGCTGTAGACTAAGCACTTGTGGATGTGGCTATTGTGCAACATCACTAGGTTCACTTATTAATGAATTACCTACCCTCCTACTAAGTTGTAGGTGCAAAACTAGCCACTTTCTCGACCCCTTATTTAGGTACCTAATTAGCCACATGCTTACTATAATAGGAATAACCTATCAGCCTCGAACAACATAATGGCTTAGAGGAATTGAAACATTGACAATTGCACTCATGTACTCTACATAGAAACATTAAACTAAGGCTCTGATACCACCAAATGTGACACCTCCAACTAGGTTTCTAAAGAAACCCAATAAGTGGGGTACTTCCCACTAGGTCACCCCTCTTAAAATTGTCCTCTCGGTTCATTCATTTAACTTTTACAAAATTCTTATTATTGGGCTTAGTATAACTCTAAAACATGTTCTACCTTTTTATAGGCCCAACTTAAGCTTGTGCTAGTCTATTATTGCCCAAAATGGTTAATTAAATAATATTTAGATATTTCCTAAAATTTGATAACATAATGGTTGTTCGGTCACTATCCAAAAATTTTAAACATGTAAAACACTTCTATAAATTCATTTCCACATCTCTTAGACCCTTTTGGTCCTTTAGATATCAACCTAGCATCATAAATCTATTAGTTCATTCACAGAAGCCTTAGGCCACAATCAGCATACTTATAGTCCTAGAGCCTTAGGCTATATATCACAAATAACACATGAACAAAACCATACATTCACAAAATCTTATAATTTACTTATTACAAAACTTTATCTATATTATATATATACATAACAAATTACATGGTACCCTTTTGCCACCTATGTGCATGAGTGTAAAACTATACACTAATAACATAGCAACCTTATCAAAATTGTCCTATGAACCTTCCTTGCATACACTACAAGGCTATATATTTGATCTAATTCCTTGCATATTAAAATAGGTGCATTGAGTATGTACTATACTCAGTGGTAAACTCAAGCATTTATATCATATCATATGGTTTATTCATGCATATATAGAATTAATATTATCCAATTCAGGTTATTGAGCCATTAGTTAAATTATTTCTATGAAATGACAAAAATACCCTTGCACCAATACATAGCAATTTATCATTTATTCAGTCATTTAAAAATCAACTAAATAATAGATTTAGACCATTCTTAATAATATGCTTCAAATGATTTAATTATCAAGTCAATAAATGTTCTACATGCAAAATTACCAAAATACCCTTTTATCATGTGTACTGATTATTTATTCCATTAATTACACCAAAATCTAGGAATTTTAATAATATCTGCCATTATCAGTGTTGTATGTTATTCATTGCATTAAATTAATAGGCTTAAGAAGATAGATGATGCTTCAATACACTAGACCTAGAGGGAGCTAAAAATAGCACAGTGATCCACATTCTAAACCTCGATTGGTGTACCGATCTCATAAATATTATAAGGATCAATCTGTAGACCTCCTAAAACACATATTCAGTAATTAATTAATTAATTGATATGGTCTGCCTAGCAGACTGGTCTATGTAACATACTAGTGCAATAGCCCTTCAGGACCTACGCCACTACACTAGCATAATCAAGTAAATAGCACCAACTATGAAAAATTATGTAATGGTCTATCTAACAAACTAATACAATGGCCTCAGTATAGACCTTGACTACTGTACTAACCTTACCTGAAAATCGAATAGTGTAATAGCTACTAAAATCCCAAAGTTAATCGGTCAACCCATCTAGTGGATGTCTAACTAATAGGCCATAACCTTAATTTATGTTTATTTCTTTACTAATTAACCTCTATTAATATTCTTAAATTAAAAACAAACATATATAAATTTAATCTCACAATTAAATTTTAGCTCGATCTAGTATAGCCATAATTAGACAGTATCGGGTAAATTTCTAATAATATTTTTAAGCCCTATAGTTGTTTATATTCAAGGCATATTATTCCTAGTCTTATTGCATACTCAATTTCCATTTAACTACCATTTACTTTCCTGGTACATTTTTATTTCAGTTAATGGTCAATTCTAGACCATTATAAGTCATTTCATCATTTTGTGATAGCCTTTTTTAGGTTCATTTCTTAGCCTTTTCTAGTGCAATTTTCACTAATAAATTTATACATTCCATAGCCTTAAGCCAAGATAAATTAGGCCACTTAAAAGGGCAAGTAATAGGCATACATGCCACTCTTGCAATCATATCATAATAGCCCCTTTTAGGCACATATTTTAAGCATATTACAAGTCACTTACTAGTTCAAGTTCAAGTCTCATTTTAGCCTGCTTTTCTAAGCTTTTATACTAGACACTTGTTCATTCATCAAAAAATATTCATTGATCAATTTATATCATCCCAATCTCATACACTCATTCAAATCATACCAAGTTCATTATGCCATATTATGTCTATTACATTAGGCTTTATGTCACATATTCATTACACACGTATTACCAAAGTTTAAATGTCATTTTTATTAACATTACTCTCATGTCATGGTTAACTAATAAACTTAATTATATATTCCATTAACATCTAATATACCTTTAAGCTTTCATCTATAACTTAAACACACTTATACATATACATTCATAGTTTCATATCATTTAAGGTAGTGTATACACATTAAGATGCTTTACCCATTCAAAGAATTCAGCATAGTAATAAACATATCACCATAATTACAAGTAACCCTAACGTACATTAATACTACAAGCTTGCAAACACCCTAAGCTACCTTAATAGCTCATATACTCTCACACACCGTTGCAAGCATCTCTTAGCCAAATAAGATTACTCTAATGCACAATCCCTTTTCCATCAACCAACCCCATATACATTCATGTATCATTGCAAATTATTTATACAAACTATGAATTCATTTTAGCTACTCTCTATCACCAATTTAGCCACACTTAATACACCTATTACCCCTTATAAACCATGGTAAAATGAAAGGCATGATTTAAACTACATGAGTTCACATACCTCTAAGAGAAAGAGTTAAATTGCACTCTATAATCTTGAGGAACTCTCAAACCTTGAATTCTAGCCCTCATCCATATAAGAGTCTCCTCCCTTTCTTCAAGCCAATTGTCCTTCAATTCCCTAAAAAACAATATAAACACACTTCATTAGGAGTTAGGCCTAATGGACATTCAAATATACCCAAAAATTCCTAAGGAAAACTAAGAAAACTTATGAAAACTCACTTTACACCTTTACTAAAATGCCTTATAACCCTTAAGACTTTGGTGATTTTTAATTTAATCATGAGAGCTCTTTTTGACATGATTCTTCTTCCACAATTACCCTAACACATGAGAATAATTTTTGATAAAATGAGTTTTCTAGAAAAGCTTGGAGAAGAGGTTGAAAATGGCCTTCTTTCCCTAAATTGTATAAACTCTAGTAGCAAAGAGGAGAAAATTTTATCCTTTTATGAGTAGACTTTGCCACTTGTCATTATTTGTTGAAATGTTTAATGGCCCTTAGGCTAGCTGACAATGTACGAGTGAACCCCATGACCTCCCGAATAATCCCAAAGCAACTCAGTTTTGGCAAAAATTTGGGAAACTTTTAAAAATCATATTAACCTCCAAAAATTATGTTGCTTATGTTAAAATTGCTCATTTAATCTCCTCTACATGCTCATAAATTTTTTTGGCCAAATTCTATCGATAGGGCAGTTTATAGACTACCTCGACTTGCATGCCAAACTTAAAAATTATGAAAATTTGCAAATAACCTAAGAATTCAAAAATTATTTCACCAATAGACTCAATGGAATTTTTAAGCTTTAAGGTATGATATTTTAAGGTCCGTCCAAGCACATCCTAATTTATTCTCAGCTTGAATTAATTAACCCCACTAATCATTAGCTTATAGTCCAAAATGAATTATTGGTTCTGCTAAATTTTTAAATTTTGTTTTTTTCATCATTTTAAAGCACTTTAAAGTTTCATGACTTGTGTCGTTGCCTCGATTCTCATGTAAGTGACCCGACACCTCAAGCAGACTTCATAAACCTAGTAGCACTATTCACGAAGCCTCAATGCATAGGTGTTACATTCAAGGTTCATAGTTAAGCCACTGCACCAATTTGTACAGTAGACACTTTATATTGCAAGCACTATTGACTGTATATTAGATTATTCAGGTGCTATGGTGATGGTCCCCAGAGAGGCTAATGCGCTAGTTTACTGGGCTGACCTGATTAAATAATTTGATATGATCAATTGCCATTGAAGGTCTACAGACTGATCCCTATTGATAGTCACCCATTATTTTTGCCCTTTGGGAGGTTCGTGTAAACTGATCCCTATGGCTGTATCAAACCGATACAGCGATCGAGGTAAAAAATATGGACCATTGCACATTTTTTAGTTCCCTTTTGGTTTAGTGTCTATAAGTGTCATCTACCTAGTCGGGGCTATGAAATAGAATTAAAATATAGATTAAGAATGATTGATGATAATTTATGATGATAAATTTTACAAATAAGACATAATGCTATTTAGGTAATTTTGAACTAAATATGGCATATCATTTAAATGGCATTAGTCACTTGACTTATTAGTCACACACATCATGTAGACCACTAATTTATGCTTCCTTATGTGTTTTAATGTATATGGTATGTTTTAAATGGTTTAAATTCACCATAGAGTTTTATACTCAACATACCCATGTTATGGTGCACAAGTAGCAAAGATAAGCAGACCAGCCTGGGTGATCGTGCAAAGTAAGAATATAAGTGTTGAAGGGTAAATAGAGTTGTTTTTCTTTTTAGTAGTGGCACTCATGTAAATTATGTAGGTATAGGTTAGCATGTATAAGAGCTACTATGTTTGTATATAAGACACGAATTTAATGTATATAAATAGGTGGTTTGTTTGTTAGGTTATTTGATGGCTTAATAACTGTAGGCAAGATTCCATATGTATGTGTGATTCTAATATCTATTTGATGTGTTCTAATGTTTGAATAGGGGACTAAAAGGGTCCAAATAGAGGTTGAATGGATTAATTATGTATAAAAGTGCTTTTAATAGGTGAAAATTTTTGGTATGTGACCCAAGTAGCCATTGTGCTACTTAATTTTTGGTAACATGTAAAGTGTCTAGAAATGGGTTACGTAAGTCTATCAGACCATACATGAATATGATTAAGGATTAGACTGAAAATCTAGGCAATGCTGATAGAGTTCTAGAATAATCTATAAGTATTAAAGAGTTTACCTTTAGAGAAATTTTGGGATAAGTGACCTTGCTAAAAGTGCATCAACTATTGAGTTTTTTCAGGAATACATTATGAGATGTCACATTTGGTGGTATCAGAGTATAGGTTTAATATTCCTAGGTAATTTACATGAGTTCTAGAGTCTAAGGTTGGTTAAGCTGCTATGCTACCCTATACAGAAGCTAATAAGTTTTGTGATTTCCATAATAATTCAAGACGGCTAACAGACCATCAGAGGAAAAAGCATAGGAAGTGCCTAGTTATGCTCTAACTATAATATAAAGGGTAGATAATGCAGTTACTTCTTAGCTTAGTGATGCTGCACATAGGCCACAACCCCAAACATAGCCATAGGTAAAAGCATTTCTAGCTTTGTTATAGCAAATAGTTAATTTATTGAGACACACCTTTGTAACTACTATTCCACCTCAACCTCATCCACTAGCTTTAGTACCTCCACCAGCACAAGCTTTTATGCAAAAGACACCATTAGAGAGAATTAAAAAGATAGGAGCTGTAGATTTTTTTGGTACAAAAGAGGATGATGTAGTACGGGTAGAGCACTGGTTGGAGAGGACCTTCAAGATCTTAGAATAGCTAGAATGCTCAAAAGAAGATAGTTTAAAGTGTTTAACTTCCCTCATATAGAAAGAGGCATACCATTGGTGGGATACTATGAGAAAAAAAAGGCAATGAGAGACCTTACTTAGGAGTTCTTCTTGATAGAATTCAAGAAAAGGTATATCCTTGAGTCATACAAGGACAATAGTAGATAATGGTTCCTAGTTTTGAAATAGGGTAAGAGGACAGTGGCCGAATATGAAAAGGATTTTACCTGATTCATCAAATACATAGAGGAGTTCATTTTTAATAAAGTGGAAAAGTGTAAGAGGTTTCTGAAGGGTTTGAATATAGAGTTGAGAATATAGATAGCAAACTTGAGGGTAAATGACTTTGCTATATTAGTGGTATATGCCTATGACATAAAAAAGATGGTACATGAAAAGAGAGATTTCTTCAAAAGAAAGAGATAGTTTACTATAAGGTAGTCCAATGTAGCCCCAAGTGATAGTAAGATAAAGAGATAAGCACTATCTTAGTCCTATTTTATGTACTAGGCACTGAGACAAACACAGTCTTAGAGATCTAGGCAAGCTTCCATAGTTAAACCCTAACTACCTCCTAGAGATGTTATTACCCCTATTCCATCAGTTAACAAAAATGGACCCTTGACCTGTAATACTTATAATAAAAGGCATTGGGGCCAGTGTAGGTCAGGTTGAAGGGGAGAGTACTTTATTTGTGGTGCTAAGGACCACTATCAAAGAGAGTGTCCTCAGAGACAGCTTGAGGGTGCTCATACTTAGGAATACATAGTTGCACCTTAGAATAGAGACCATATGAAATGTAAAGGAGATCAACCTAGTTCTAGTCAATGGACTAAATCAGAAGCCTATGCACCAACTAGACAATATGTTGTTAAAGCCAAAAAAGACGTAACAACACTAGATATCATAACTGGTACTTTTATTTATTTGATATTCTAATTTTGTCTTTGGTAGATCTAAGATCCACACATTCTTATGTATGCACCTGCATTGGCACATGATATAGGACTATGATTTGAGCATTTGAACATAAATATACAAGTTAGTAATCTTAGGATAGAGTGTGATTCTAAACAAGGTGTATAGATAATGTTCTTTAGTCATCGAAGAATCTCTATTTCCCATAGACTTCATTGAATTGCCTTTCTATGATTTGATGTGATTCTAGGGATGGATTGGTTATCAGAGTATCAAGCTATACTTGATTGTAAAAATAAGAGGCTAACCCTCTAGACTATAGAGGTATAGACATTGACAGTTGTGTATGAGAGAAACTATGTGAATAACCTCAACTTAGCTATTACAGCAAAGAAACATAATAGAAAAGGATATGAAGCTTACCTTGGATATGTCATTGACATTGATGATTCCAACCCAATACTTGAATAGATTCTAATAGTGTTTGAGTTTCCTAATGAGTTGCTAGGTTTGCCTCCACATTAAGAGCTTAACTTTGAAATTGAGGTGTATCCTAGTATAACTCTTAGTTCTATTTCTCCTTACCGAATGACACTTGCCAAGCTCAAAGAATTAAAGGTGTAGTTGCAAAAATTATGAAACAAGGGTTTTATTAGACCCAATGTCTCACCTTGGGGAGCACCAATGTTGTTTATAAAGAAAAAAATGGCTCAGTTCGGTTATATATTAATTATAGATAGCTGAACAATGTGACAGTGAAGAATAAATATCCTTTGCCCAAAATAAATGACCTCTTTGATTAGTTGAGAGGTACATATGTATTTTCCAAGATCAATTTGAGATATAGATACCATCAACTGAGAGTCAAGGAAGGTAATATTCATAAGACTACATTCTAAACTAGATATGAGCATTATGAGCTCTTGATGATACCATTTGGTCTGACAAATGCCCCAATAGCCTTCATGGACTTAATGAACAAAATATTTCAACCTTACTTAGATCATATTATGGTTATGTTCACTGATGATATTCTAGTTTACTCTAAGACTAGGGAGGAATATGAACAACATCTTAGTGTTTTGTTATTGACTTTAAAGGAGAAACAACTATATGCTAAGCTCAGTTAATGTGAATTTTGGATAACTAAAGTTGCTTTCCTAGGACACATAATGTCAGTCGAAGGCATTAGAGTAGACCCTAGCAAGGTCAAGGTAGTGTTAGAGTGGGAACCTCTGAGGAATGTGATAAAGATACAGAGTTTTCTAGGATTGGCTAGGTATAATAGAAGGTTTATGAAGGGATTTTCCTTAATTGTAACCCCTTTGACAAGATTGGTTAGAAAGAATGTGAAATTTGAGTGGGATGAAGCATGTCAGGCCAGTTTTGAGAAGCTAAAAAGGATGCTGACAAAAACAACTATCTTGA
Source organism: Hura crepitans (assembly GCA_948208565.1). Taxonomy (NCBI): domain Eukaryota; kingdom Viridiplantae; phylum Streptophyta; class Magnoliopsida; order Malpighiales; family Euphorbiaceae; genus Hura; species Hura crepitans. Next base: position 9,040 of record CANXYI011954402.1, read on the forward strand.
CTCAACCTGAATAGGCTAAGGACATTTTAGTGTATAGTGATGCCTCACTTAATGGCTTAAGTTATATATTGATATATAAAGGGGAGGTAGTAGACTATGCTTTCAAATAGTTAAAGCCATATAAGAGGAATTATACTACTCATGACTTAGAGCTAGCTGCCATTATTTTTTGCTTTGATGATTTGAAGGCACTAGTTGTATATAGAGAATTGCTATATCTACATGAACCACAAGAGCCTAAAATACCCTGTCACTCAGAAAGAAATGAACTTATGATAGAGAAGGTGGTTGGAGTTGGTTAAAGATTATAACTACTTAATAGATTACCACTTAGGGAAGGTTAGTGTTGTAATAGATGCTTTGAGTAGGAAATTTATAGTGACTTTGAGATCTCTGAATGTTAGATTATAATACACTAAGAAGAGTGTTGTGTTGGCTAAGTTATAGATTAAACTAGACTTTAGATAGTAAATAAAGGAAGCACAAGGTAGAGATGAGTCACTGATGTAATTGGTAAGTAAAGTTAAAAAGGGAAAGGCACCAAGATTTGACTTGAGTGAGGATGGATGTCTATATCATTAAGGTAGGTTGTGTACCTAGTACAGATAACCTAAGGTTACAAATGCTGAAGAAGGCATATGAAGCTCTTTATTTTATGCACCTTGGTAATACTAAGATGTATTTAGACTTAAATCCTTAGTATTGGTTCTCAGGCATAATGAGTTATGTGGCAGAGTATGTTGCTAGATGTCTGATATGCCAGCAGGTAAAAATTAAGCATCAGGTTCCTTCTAGATTGTTGTATCCTATAACAATACTAGAATAAAAGTAGGAAATGGTTATAATGGACTCTATAATAGAATTACCTAGGATTAGAGGCAAATGTGATATTGTGTGGGTGATTATTAATAGATTGACTAAGATAGCTCAATTTTTCCTTATTAGAATAGACTACTCACTAGAAAAGTTGGCTAAGTTATACATTGATGAGATTGTCAAACTTCATGGTGTACCTATGGCAATCATTTCTGATAAAGATCCTTAATTCACTTTTAGATTTTAGAAGAAGTTGCATGAAGCCTTTGGCACTAAATTGACCTACAGTACAACCTTTCACCGTTAGATAGAAAGACAATTAGAAAGGGTGATACAAGTGCTTTAAGGATATGTTGTGTAGCTGTGCCATTGAACATAAAGCTAGCTAGGATCAATATTTATCTCTAGTTTAGTTTTCCTACAACAATAGCAACCTAGTAGGAGATATAGAGCTCCTTTGTGTTGGAGTGAGATTAGGGAGAATAAGATATTAGGAGTAGATCTGATTAGAGATGTAGAGGAAATGGTTAAGGTTATTAGAGAAATATTGAAAGCTACAGTTGTTATAGGTATTTTCGTGAAAGAAGGTCCTCATATTTTGGAAAAAGGGGAAGTTGAGCCCTAGATTCATTAGACCTTATGAAATCATAGGGAGTGTGGGACCTCTAGCATTCAAGCTAGCTTTGCCATCTAAATTGTCACAAATTCATGATATTTTTCATGTCTCAATTCTGAGGGGATATAGATAAGATCTCTCCCATATAGTCCTAATGATAAATGTTGAAATACATCCAGACTTGAGCTACGAAGATGAACTAATATAGATACTAGCCAAAGAAGTGAAGTAGCTTAGGAATAAAGCTATTCCTTTATTTAAAGTCCTCTGGAGCCATCATAATGTAAAAAAAGCTACATAGGAGCCTGAAGAGTAGATGATGGCTCAGTATCCACACCTATTCACTCTAAATAAATTTGAGGACGAAATTTCTTTAAAAGGGAAAAATTGTAATGGCCGTAAGTTGAGGCTTTATGAATAATACCACTAAAGCTAGAAAGTGTTCCCATAGTTTTGGTTCACTTTCATTGGGCTTAAAGCAGGGGTATAGGTCATTTGAGGGGTCGTAAAATGATGAAATTGACCTAATTTAAAGATTTCATAAAACCAAAAAATTATTTTAGGTTGTAATCTAATAGGCTATAGGCTCAAATGGAGTCGGGCCAAGAATGACTTAAGATATTCCCGGACAATCCTAAAAATGCCATACCCTAAAGGTTAAAAATTCCCTTAAATCCATTAGAGAAAGAATTTTTTATTTTTGAGGTCGATTGTAAATTTTCTTAAATTTAGAATTTTACACATAAATCAAGGCAATTGTTAACTTTCCTGTCATTAGAATTTGGCTGTGAAATTTTATAAGCATTTAAATGGGATTAATTAAGGATTTTTAAAATAAATGCAATGGTTTTTGAAGGTTTGTGTGATTTTTAAAAAATTCCCTAAAGTTTTTATCAAAATTGAGTTATTTCGGGATGCTCGGGTGGTATGTGGCCCCACCAATACAACATTAGGCAATATATAAGTGCTCAAAGTGACACCTAAGTGTCCACTTGGCCACTCAACCTCACCACCTCACTTTATCTCCTTCTTTCTCTTCTTGTTGTCTCGACACGATTTCCCCTTTGAAGCCACCATTTTTGCTTCATTTTGTAAGCTTTTCCCTTGCTTATTGCCATAAAAAAATCCCATATTTTTTTGTAAAATAGACTTATAAAGGTTTTAGTGGCCATAAGAGTCCTTATATTGCAAGGAAATTTAAGAGAGCTAAGGTGTACATTAAAAGGGTGCCAAGAATCAAATTCTTGTGTTTAAGTAATTCAACCATTTTTTATTTATTTCTTAGGGGATTTGGTGATTTTATGAATGCCTATATGCTTAGAATTTGATTTAGAGATGTGTGTGATTTTTCAAGGAATTTTGAAATGAGGGTGGTGTGAATAGAGGCTAAGGATAATTGAGGTGTGTTGTGATCTCTTTCAAGCATGAAGTGAGGAATTCATCTCCCTTAGCAATGAGTAAGTGAATTTAAGGAATTTAAGGCATGAATGATGAAATTCATATGTAATAGGCTTATAATTCTTGTATTGAAATGGTGAAAAGTGTGATTGGTGTATGTGAATTAATGGATTAGGCACGTAATTAGGTTAATTGTATATAGAATGACTGCTTAGAATGGTAATTAGGTGAAAAGAATGCATGGAAAGGTGAGTTTCCCATTTGATCGAGAGGTGTGTATGTGGTGTGTGATGTGTTTATAGCTTGCTAAGGTAGTTTTGGCTTGACTTCTAAGAGATTTGACATGAATTATGCTTGAATTATATGTGTATATGGTGAGAATTATGAGTATTAGTGTGTGGCTTCATTAGGCTGATAGGTGCCTTAATATGTAGATTAAGTATACGGCATGTGTGCTTAGCCTATTGTATGGAATGTGGCTTGTTAATGATGGCATGTTAGGTGTAGGTGAAGGAAATGGTGAATAAAGTTTGTGCGTGTTTAGTGTGGCCAAGCCATAACCAAGGTTTGAATAGGCTTAATTTGCATGGTAATGGCATTATATGTTTGTAGACATTTTGTGTGATTGTTAAAATATGTGAATGTGTGCTTAAATATGATTGAAATCATTTCTATGGAATCTTGGGGCTATTGGCCAAGAGCTATAAAAGGCTAAACGGAATGAAAATAAGGTATGGCATAACTAGCCTATGTATGTCAAATGGCATAACATATTTGGCATGGATATGGCAATGTTTTTATGGCATGACTTAAGTAAATATATGTGTGTAATAAGGCATGAAATGCTTGAATATGAGGATACCTTTTAAGGTTAGAAAATGGTTAAAAATAGGACTTGAAATTAGTTTGTAATGGGATAAAAAATTGACTTGTAAATGGACTAGTTTTGTAGGAAATTAGTACTTTAAATTTGACTAACTTGTGATGGTTATGTAACCTAATATGGAAGCCACTGTTATGAAAGTTTGAGACATATTTTTGAGTTTGGCTATAGGCCTATGGAATTGCATGGTAATGAGTGCAATTGACACTAAAAAAGGGCTTGAAAAGGACCTAAAATAAACTTAAAATAGCCATTACAAAATAGAAAAATGACTTGTAACTGTCCCGCTAAAAATTTTTTTGGGACCCTATTTAAAATAGCAACTTAGCATGTGAATAATTTTGCAAAAATAATGGACCAGACTAGATTTAATAAGCATTTAATTATGCCTTCAA
>CANXYI011954445.1:0-10280 GCA_948208565.1 Hura crepitans
GAAAAAGAATGAAATTTTATTATAAGACATAAATGCGAATTATGAAGTTTAAGACGCATTGAAATATGCAATAAACCCTATGAATTGTGACTAATGTTTATGAAGAAATGATATAGAAATATGATGAAAACTTGGTTGGAAACTAAGGGAAATGAAATGACTAGTGATTTTGTAAATCACTTGGGAAAAGAATGATGTTGAAAAATGGTCAAGAAAGAACCAAAAAATAAATGGAAAATGATATTGAAAATGGGAAAATGACCAACACCTGAATGATAAATAACAATAAAAAATAAGGCCGATATAGTTAGACACCCATTACATGGGTTGACTAGTCAACTAGGAATAAAGCAGCTACTAGGTTTGATTATTTATCTCAATACCATTTTTTATCATGACTTTGGGTGGGTGCAACCATCATGGTTCATTCGGAGCCACTACACAATATTTCTATGGGTTGGTGCAGTAGCATTTTTTTTTAGAGCCACTACACAGCTATTATATGCTAGTGTAATAGCATTTTGGTTTATAGAACCACTACACATCATGATGTAGGTGCAACTATAGTGAAGGTTTAAAATGTGGACCACTGCACAACTAAGATTCCACTATCTAGTGTACTTCGATGTAGTCTATCGATATGGGCCTAATAATTAAAATAAATAAAAAATCATAAATAATACATGCAAAATGATGATTTGAAATGAAATAAACATAAATGAATTATGAGAATGAGAAAAATGATGTAATGTATGATATTATGGTATTTAACTATGATTTATCTATAAACTACTATAATTGTCTGATGAATGGAAATAAACTGTTGTGAATGATTGTAATTGCATGAAAGCATGTTTGAGTGTGAAGCATGCATATGTTTTATTCAGTATTCACCATTGAGTTACACTCAATGTATTGGTGTTCTGATCCACAGATAAAAGTTAAGAAAGTATGAGAAGTCGAAAGCCCTATAGCTGAAGAGTAGAGTTTCTTAGGTACTATTTCTTGTCATTTGTTTGTAAAGTTAGGATGTCTACTCCTGTAATAGATAATAAAGGGTTTTAGGGATGCACATGGAATTATATATAAAATGTTTGTAAAAATGTGAAATATGAATGAAAATGACTTTATGTCTGTAATACGTACATAAACTATTAAATTGTCTAAATTTCTTTGATGATGATGTTTCTGAAACCCTATGATTGAGTGCTAACTTTATATATATGATTATAAATGTAATTGTGTTGAATGATGAGGATGGAGGACTAGAAAGGTCCAAGAGTAGAGTTTTAATGACTGAATATATTGAAGTGCATTTTTATAATAGGAAAATTTTTGGTTTTTAGCCCGGACAACCGTTATGCTATCTAATTTTCTACAAAAATGTTTTCTAACGAAATAAATTATTTTTAGTGAAATGACTATTATGAAATTAAAATAAAGAAATGACAAAAAAAATTTCAAATGACAAAAAAATTTCAAACGTAAATATGAAAACAGAATAAATTAATATAAGTTAAGTGAATGACCCTTAGGAAAATCTGAGGATGGGTGACCTTAAGGGAAGTTCACTCTCTTATCGAGTTTCTTCAAGAACCGGGTAAGGGTGTGACACATTATGGACTTTATGTTGGCCTACCTATGAATAGTAGTAAGTGTGATTCCGTGTAAGTGGTTATTGATAAAGTCACCAAGATCACTCATCTCATACTACTAGTGATGGACTATTCCCTTGAAAAACTTATAGAGTTATATATAGATGAGATTGTAAATTGCATGGAGTGTTATCTTCTACCATATTTGATTGAGACCTAAGGTTTACCTTATGATTTTGGAAGAAGCTGTAAAATGCTTTAGGCATTCAACTAAGTTTCATCACATTTCATTCAGAGATAGAGGGTCAATTTAAGTGAGTCATTCAGGTAACTTTTGTATATGAGTAGCTTTAATAATGGGTTATTTATGATGGTTAAGTAAGAAACATGTTTTATAGGTGCTAAAAGATATGTTAAGAATATGTGCTATAAAGTTCAAAGGGAGTTGGGATCACCTACCTCTCCTTGGTAGAGTTTGCTTACAACAACAGTCCCTAATCAAGTGTGGGCATGGCATCTTATGAGGCTCTATATAGGAAAAAGTGCAAAACACCTCTCTGTTGGAGTGAGCTGAGTGAGAACAAGCCTATAGGACCATATTTGATTGAGCATGCTAAAGAGAAAGTTAAGATTATTAGAGATAGATTAGAACCTATAGTAGACAAACAAAAGTCTTACTTAGATTTGAAGTGGAAGGACATATAATATGAAGTGACAAGGTGTTCCTTAAAGTATCACTATGGAAAAAGGTGCTTGAATTTAGCAAGAAAGACAAGTTAAGCCTGAGGTAAAAACAAGTTAAGCCTATGGTTTATCTGCCTATACAAGATAAAAAAACACGAGACTCATAGCCTATATATTAGCTTTGCCTTTAAATTTGTAATAGATTTATGATGTCTTCCATGTATCGATGCTATAGAGATATAGATTAAACCTTCACACGTGTTATTAGCTAAAAAAGTTGAGATATAGGCAAATTTATCATGTGAGGAAGAAACAATGAAGATTCTAGCATGGGAAATAAAACAAGTTGAGAAACAAGACAATACCCTTGATGTTGGTGCTGTGAAGGCACCATAACATTAAGGAAGCAACATGGGAAATCAAGGTTGAAATAAAAGAGCACTATCTATAGCTATTCAAACTAGGAAATTTCAAGGAAGAAATTCTTATAAGAGGGGAAGTAATGTAACAACCAAGAATTCGACGTTATGAATAGAACTTTTCAATATGTGAATAGTGTTTCTAGAGACCTAGCTAACACTAAAGTATTATTTATAACATAATTTTGGATAATATTTGAAATGAAATGGAAGTCATTAACATGGTTAAAAATAGAAGTAAAATTTTTAGGGCATTGTTTCTTTGAATAGTAACCTAAACTAAAAAAAGGACAGAAAGGTTGAGGCTGTAAAATAAAAAGCCACTACAAAGGTTAAAAATGAAATAACAAGCTAAGGAAGTTAGTCCAAGGTTATAAAGACACATCATTAAAAGATTTGAAATCCACTACCATATTTAGAGAGGCAGGATTTCTAAGCAAATTTAAAATGCTTGAGTTACCAAAGTTCAATGGGAAGGGAGACCTTGAAGTACATGTAAGACATAGCCACCATAATTGGTATTATAAGCTTAAGTGAAAAACAAATCACAAATTTATTTGCTTTCTCATTAGAAGCACTCGTAAAATGGTTTCATAAGCTAAATGAGGTGACTACTCAAAGTTGGACTAAGTTGGTTAGAGTATTTCCAAACAATATGCCTTTAATATTTCACTGCAATACCTTGAGCTTACAAAGAAAAAAATTGTGTGAAACCTTCTTAGCCTTTTTTCTAAGATGGAGGAACAAGGTAGCTTAAATAGAAATTCTACCCCTAGAGAAAGATCAAGTAAGAATTGTACTAGAGAATGCTTTTTCCATAATAGTAAAAGCTTTAGATTCCATAAGTACTATAACTGTTGCCACACTTAAAAAGGTAGTCAATTCAATGGTAAACAATACAATAAGCCTTGTCTCATTCTCTATTAAAAACCTCTAAATGGAAGGAAGGATCATAATTAGCCTTTATACATTCAAGCTTAAGTTAAAAGGAAGTGCACAACATGTGCCATGGTAGATAATGGATCCGTAATAAATGTAATACCATTCAAACTCATAGGTACCCCTAACTTAAAGAAAGAAGCTTCAGAGGTATCTAATACAGTGTGATACAAGCCTATGATGATACTAAATGACATGTAAAAGTAACCTTTACTACCATGATAAATGTTAGACTAATTGAAAGTTAAGTTACTTTCACCATTCTCAATATACCATTAAATTTTGCTCTACTTCTAAGACACCTTTGGTTGTATAAAATTGGGGGAGTTTTCTATGTACACTCCACCAAATGATCAAATTCCTAAAGAATAATAAGATAGTAGAAATAAAAGTTCTTATAGTAAGAGACACCATTACAAGCTTAAACTTAGAACAACCACTATTGATAGGGTTTCAAGTGGCAATAATATATGAGGATGAGATGCACCTTCATAATTCAAGTATCATGAGAATGATTTGTTTCTTTCTAGGAATGGGTTTAGGCATACATAATAAAAGAGTTTTTAATTTACCATATTTCAAAAGGCATATGCACAAAATAGGATTGGGATACCAAGAGATAGATAACCCTCAAAAGTAAAGAAATAAGTTAAGTAACTTTTTTATCAATAATAGTCCTAAACTAGATTAATCAAACTTGGTATTAAAATCTTTATAGATTTGATAGCCAACCAAAGGATCAAATAATTAAAGACAAAAGGCAATCAAGAGGATATTTTGAACATAAAGCACTTGACCATGAAAGATCAAAACATTAAAGAGATCATTACTCCAAAAGTGATTACCGCTATATAGGAATTTGCTCAAGATTTATAGATAATAAATTGAATAATGTAGTTGATTATACATTCGGTGATTTCTTTTTAGCATTAGATTGTTTTGATAATGATTCATTCGATAAGATTTCCTCTAATTTTGCTTACTTGTTTGACATCTTACTTAATGGCACTGCATGTGGTAATAATTCTCTAATAAGTATATTCAATATTAATTTAATCCATATATCAAAATTCAACTTAAGGGATGAACAAAGACCACCAAAATTATAGTAGTAGAACATGATTTAATTGATGAAGAAAGAAAATCCATGGATAAGATCTTAAAGAAACATGAAAAGGTGTTCGCTTTATCATATTATGACATGCCTTGAATAAATTGAGACATAACCCATTATTACATCCTGACTTACCTAGATACTAAACTTGCAAAGCAAAAAATTCAAAGGATGAGGACGAAATAGGCTAGCAAAATTAAAAATGAAGAAAAAAACCAAATAGAGATTAAATTGTTAGGTACAATAAAATTTCCCACCTGGGTAGCTAACATAGTCCCAATGAACAAAAAAGGATAGTCGAGTAAAAATGTGTGTGGATTACTGAGATCTAAATAAACCTTATCCTAAAGAAGAATTCCCTCTCTTGCATGTTGATATGCTTATAGATAATGCTGCCTTGCATGCCATGTACTTACTTATTGATTGCTTCTCAGGGTGTAACCAATATTCATCATTGAATGGGCAACATGTTGTTATAGAGTTATGCCATTTGGACTAAAGAATGTAGCCACCATATATCAATATGTGGCCACTACTTTGTTTCATGACATAATGCATAAAAAAGTGGAAGTATACATAGATGATATGAAAGTAAAATCTAAGACCAGAGAATAACATATGGAGCCCTTAAAAAAATTATTAGCTAGAGTAAGAGAATATAATTTAATACTCAATCCAAAGAAGTGTGTATTTAGAGTCACCTCTAGTAAACTTGTATGATATGTAGTAAGCCGTTGTGGTACAAAAATAGATCCAAAAAAGATTAATGCCATACAAGACATGCTTCCTCCTAAAATGGAGATAAAAAGAAGAGGATTCTTAGAAAACATTAATAAATCACAAGGTTCATTGCGAAGCTCACTTTTACATGTGAACCAATCTTTAAGTTATTAAGAAAGAACCAGCCCTAAAAAAGACATCAAAATTTCAAAAGGCATTTGAGAAAATTAAAGCCTACCTAATGTCACCTCTAGTACTACAACCACCATAGCCTAAAAAAGCCTTCATTCTATATTTGGTAATAATGAAGGAATCGATAAGGGCAATACTTGCATAAGCAGATGATAAAAGAGTGAAAAATGTATCTACTACCTTAGTAGAAAGTACCATACATACGAAGTCAAATATCCTAAGGTAGAAAAGATGTACATTGCTATTGCATGAAAATTAAGAAATTTGAACAACATTTCATATCCTATAAAGTGATTGTAGTTGCCAAATTAGACCCATTAAAATATTTATATTCACTTCCCTTTTATTTTAGAAAGTTGGCAAGATGGATAGTGATCCTGTAAAAGCACAACATATAATATGTTACCAAAAAGATAATAAAAGAAAGGGCTATAGCTGAATTTTTGTCCAATAATCCATCACAGATGATTAAAAATGAGAAATTGAATTCCTAAATGAATATCTAAGGGAAATAAGCATTCAAGAATACAAATGTTCTTTGATGGAGCAGATAACTAAAAAGGAGCTGGTATTAGGGTAATTTTACTACTATCTGAGAGGGAACCAATTCTCATGGCAAGGAAACTAAACTTTAAGGTTACCAACAACATTGTCGAGTATGAACCATGTTTATTTGGTTTGAAATCTCTCATAGCTTTAAAAGTAAAGGATATAGAATATAGGGAGATTCCATATTAGTCACTCACCTAGTAAAAGGCAAATGGAAAAGAAAGAAAGACAAGTTGATACCTTATATAGAAGCAGTCAACAATATAAGATAAAAATTCTCCTCCATACAATTCCAATTTATCCCAAGAGAGGAAAATCAAATGGTAGATGCATTAGCACGTCTAGCAAGTAGTGGGACCATAAAGGAAAAACATTTTCACCTCACATAACAATATCTTCATTATTATCACCTTTTTTATAAATTAGGATAGACAGAGGTACTTCAAATAAAAGAAATAGAAAAAAAACACCCTTAGTACTACAACATTAAAGATAACTTGAAAATTGGAGAATTTTATAAAGGGCTCAATGATAAAGAAAATTTGTCATTTAAAAGACATGCCTCCTAATTTCTATAATTTAGTGGTTAACTTTATAAAGGCAATCAAATTGGATGCCCCTTAGGTTCTTAGACAAAAAAAAGGGCTAGAGAGGCTATGAAAGAAATACATATAGCTGTATATGGGCCACACATTAATGGGATGATATTAGCAAAAAAGATATTAAGATAAGGATATTACTAGAATACCATAGAGGTAGATTGCTTTAAATCTATCAAAAGTTGTCATGACTACCAATTTTAATGCTAATCTTAAAACACATACAAGCCATAGAATTATGCAACTTATCATCACCGAGGTAATTCTCAACATGAGGAATTGACATTATGGGAAAAGTAAGACTTAATACCAATAAGGGCAAATTCATTATAGTAGTTATAAATTATTTCTCTAAATGGGTAGAAGCATAAGCCTTTAGTCAAATTGGGTTACAAAAAATGAGGAAATTTCTTAAAAACTAGATCATCTATGGGTATGAAGTCCTTTATCATCTAGTAATAGATAATAGTATTCAATTTTAAGGATGAACTAAGAATCTATTTGAGAAATATATAATTCAACACCCTAAAAAATGACCATATAAGCTCAAGCTAATAGAGTTGTTGAAGTAGCAAATAAGACCTTAAAGAAGATCTTAGCTAAAATGGTTAAAAGTTGTAAGGATTTGGTAGAAAAATTATCCTTTGCCCTATGGAGAAACAAAACCACCATCCAAACATCTATTGGCACTACTCCTTAGTCATTAGTATATGGCACAGAGGCAATACTCACAATAGGAATAAAAATAAGGACTTTATAGGTTCTTCTAGAAACCAATATACCAAAAGTTGAATGGGTAAGAAGTAAATATGAAGAATTGGCTATGTTAGATGAAAGAAGGCTAAAAGCCTTGTACCATAATCAATTATATCAAAAAAGAATGGCAAGAGTCTTTAACAAGCAAGTTGGACCTCGTAAATAAAAGAAAGAGATTTTATTATAAAACAAATAAAACCCTAAGGGCAAGTTTAAGCCAAATTAGGAAGGTCCATGTATAACAAAACATCTTTTGAAAAACATAATGAGAGGCTATCTAACATGAATGGGAATGAATTTTAGGAACTAATGAATGTTGATTGCTTAAAAAAGTATTTTGCTTAATATATATGCTAATAAAAAAAACCTTATTAAATTCTATTAGATATGAGTGAGTTATTATTGTATGTGATTGTTTGAGAGTGATTACAATATTCAATGTTGCTAAGGTTAAATAGTCAAACATGCATGTAAAAGTGAGTTTTGTTTTTTTTTTTTGATAAAGGTGATGATGGATGAATAAAGGTGTGATTTATGGAGAAATGCAAATAAACTCATTAATTATTATTTATGGAGCAAAAATTAAAAAAAAAAGGAAAAGGATATCTTACTTATAATCTAAACTAGCCAACTACATTGTTTGTAAAAGAAAGGGCTATCCAAATCTAATAATGGCACTTAAAGCTTGAAAAACTAATCGAAGAACAATCACATAGGCCTAATCTTTAGCTTTGGTGATTGACCTATGATTTATAAGTAAGAGAAGAAGCCAAAACAATAGCTTTATCTTCCTCTTCTATATCAATTATGTCTTAAATAGAATGCATTGGCCATATCTTTATTATGTCAAGCCTAAGCTCCATCTTCCAAAATCCACCTCTCAAGCTAGATAATTCACTTGGAATATGATTTTTTTTGATAATGTCTAAACTAATGGCTTAAGCGAAAAGGCATGTACTAACTAACTTTCTCAAAGCTAAGTAAAACCATAGCTCATTCAAGAAAAGGAAGAGTAATATGAGCCAATCTTCACCAAGGACAAATAAAGCAAATGGCACTATTAGTTAAGCCCTCTAAAAATTGAATCCAATCCTTGATATGATTTCTAGTAATGTGAATTTATTTATGAGGATAAAGTCTAGGTTGATACCCCCATAAATTCTCCTTACGAAGAAATATCATTAGTTTCTCTTGAAACCATAGTTGAAGCAATAATAAGCTACTAGTAAAATGAGAGGTAGGATTATGACATACCTTAGTAAGGCTTAGCAAAGTCTCAGCCAACCCAAGGAATTAAATTATACCCTTGATAAAGATGGTGAAGAAGACTAATTATTAAGAATTCACCTTTCTCGAAAGGATTGACCAATAAGAACTAGTAAATAAGGCAATAGGTGATAATATTAATTCTTCTCACATTAGGGTTGTCATTAAAGAACAATAATTTATCTAAGTCAAGTTAGCAGTTATGAGTTAAAACATAAGCATATTAGGGTTAGTCTAAACCAAAAGCCAAAGTAAGTTACAAAGGATGTGGTACATAAGGATAAGGTATAATAAGAGAATGATCTCATTCACATGAAAGCTCTAAGATGGCTTATAACTCCTTAATCAAAGGGCAAACCTCTTATGAGCCAAAATGGAAAACATGATCACTTGAATTGTAAAAATGAGTAGTAGCCTTTAGAAGTGGCATATTCAGTTTAATAGGAGGCAAGAACTTCCAATTAGTTAAGTTTTTAGGCTTGATCATATCCTAGTCACCATGGGAAAGGTTAGTGATTAATAAAAGCAAAATATTAAGAAATTAAGAAGACATGTTTAATATTGATCTTAAGAATGAAAGAGAACAATGAAAGCAAGATGAGATATGTTGTAAATAGCTTAATTGTAGTTTATATAGAACATTAAGCAATAAAAACTGGGGTCTAAATCTGATTTGGATAAGGAATTTAGAAAACCTAAACCAATGTCAAAATTTCATAGAATAATCTCATGACTATTTTTTGTCCCTTGATACAGTTGTACAACCTTATGAATCATCGCGTGACTTTAAGGGTCCATCACATGACTTTAGTGTATCACAAATGCCATAAAATAGAAAAGGAATGAAAGGAAAAGTATCTCTTTAAGCATAATAAAAAAAATCAACCATGGGTCAAAATAGGAATAAAGAATAACTAGAAGAATCCTATATACACAAACCAATGTTTATTAAACATCGTTAAAAAGAAAGAGAAAAGGAAAATGTCCTATGTACTATTGGTGTAACTAAAAGATTAGGAAACATTCTTTTTGAATCTAAAAGCTTGAGTTGATCAAGATATTTGCTTAGGATTAATGCCAAGTTCCCTCAATCTGTAAGCATACGACTCTAGCTCAGCTTTTTGGTTGTCATACAATTGTCTTTTATGAGCTACACATCTCTTAAGGTGACTGATCATCTACTTTCCTCTTTATAGTATCTTAGAAGAAGGGTTAAAAGCATATGAATAATTATATTAAAGTTTTTTAAACATAACATGCATACATATAGGGTAGAAATTGCATACACTAGTTCAACGAGACTACACCATAAGCTTATTCTTCATACCAACAATGAGATCATTTGCATACTCTAAGATTCTCTTAGACACTACAAGCAACAAAGAGAAAAGGTTAACTTTATGATAAGGACAAGAGAAAGAAGAGAAGCTATAGAAAAAAGGAGATA
>CANXYI011954593.1:0-11370 GCA_948208565.1 Hura crepitans
CGATCCAAAAAAATTTTATTACACAGATGCATTGTTTATTGCTTAAAATGAATTATTGGTTCTCCTAAATTTTTAAATTTCAACTTTTTTATCAACTTAAAGCCCATCAAAGTTTTATGACCATTACCACTACCTTAGTCCATGTGCAAGTGACCTAGCAACCTAGGCACACTTCCTGAACCCTATGGCACTATTCACAGAGCCTCAAATCATAGGCGTTTCAAATTTTAGAGTAAATTAAAAGTTGTTAAAATTTTTAAAAATGAATGAAAAGATTTTATGGTAGTGTTATGAATATTGCTATAGGTAAAGCTAAACTGTAAAATATTTCAATTTTTGCTCAAAATAATTTAGGATCAATACAACCTAATACTTAAATATTCCAAATAGTCTAATCGAACTAAAATTGGAAATTTTAAATATTGAGAAGTATTTTTAGTAAAATTAGGAAAGACTAAAGTATGCTTTTTATATCAGTTTTCTCTATTTTTGAGCTAAGTTTTCTTAGGGTTTATAGATCAAGTTGACATGGTTTTATAAGGTTTGAAGAGTGGTAATAAAGGGTTTAAAGAAGAGGGAAATAGGGTTTAAAAGAGGGATTATTGAATGGCTTTTAAAGAGTTCTTGGCCATTTATCACTTTGACCAAGTCAAAGGTCAAATTTGGTATTTAAAAATGGTTAGAACTTGAATAGTGTGGTAGCCAAAATCTTCTTTCTTCCTCCTTAAGTTGTCGACACCATTAAAGCTCTCTAAGCTTTTACTTTTTCTTCCTCCTTCATTTTATCCCCTTATCCTCTCATTTAAATGAACAAATCACACCTGCATAACCCTAAAAGCTCTATTGAAGCAAAAAATCAAAAAAAACATAGAAGTATTGTGAGATTTTGCATGTGGGTGAATAGTGACACTTTTTTAATCATGTAAGAATTTTTGGGTTTTATCATTTTTCTAAGATTCCTAGGGTACCCAAGAGAGGTTTAATTAAGTTAGTTTTATTTTTAAAGCATTGTGTGATTTGAAATGGATTTTTTCATTATAAGCCTATTTAAGTTCATAGGGGATAATAAGCCATAGAACAAGAAAGGAAAGGAGAAGGGTTAATCGAGCTTTGGTGGTATATTTTGATTCTTTTGGTACATGTGTTTATCTTAACATATGCATTTAGTGAGAATTTGGTTATATAAAAAGTGTTAATACTTATATGTGTAATAAATGTAAGTTATTATATTAGCATATGTTATGCTAAATGGCATGTCTAATATTATGAGATGCCTAAATTAAAGATTTAACCATGTCTTAGATGATATGAGTGTAGCTTAAGGGGAGGCCAAATGCCTCTTAGTGTTGGTGTGTGATGATGTGTTTATTACATATAACATATGTTAGCTAAAATATGTTAAGAGTGATGAAAAGTAAGTATAATGATAAAATGATATGTATTGATGATGTTAATTTGATAATTTGATGATACAAGGTTGTATTAATTAACATATAAGATGCTTGACTTGAGACCAAATGCTTCTTCGGGTGTGTGGGTGACAAAATGATCCTTACTTACCAAGTACAATTCTTAAATGTGTAACATTGAATGATAGTTATATATGTTGATTAAAAGATATGAAAATAATATTGATAAGCTGAAATTTGATGTTGGAACCCTAGTATGATGTCTAAAACCTCTTATGGTAATAGGTAATAATATTATGTTTAGTGATATGTTTTAATGGAAATATGTATGTATACATTGAAGCATAATATGTAAATAAGTGAAATTTTAGTATGAGTTCATAAAATGATCATACATAATGTATATAGAAGCCTACTCTTGTGAAGGGTTTTAAGAGTCATATAAAACACACATTTATGTTCATATTTTGGGTACGGCTGAGTGGCCCATCAAATGTTTGTTAGAGCTTTAAACATAAATTATGCTTATATGAGCTAATATATGGGTATAATATGATGACATATATGTGATGCATTTAAGACTATGTAATATGGTTAGTTAAATATAAGAGATCATTAAGTTTTAAACATGAAACAATTAAGGTCAATAATACACCATACAACTAGACAACCTAGATTAGATAGGTTGGCCAAATAACTAGGGAGTTCTAGCAACAGCTAACTTACAATCGGGTAACCTTCTAGTCTAATTTATGACATTCAGGTCCAATTTATGACCTTTGGTCTAGTTTATGATGTTTAAATCCATTTTGGCCTTTGAGCATCATTAGTCCCATTATCTAGTTTTGGATAATTGTCTCTTAGGTATAAGCATGTGTTAATCAATAAGGCTTAAGTTAACTATATGGTAAGGTATCAGTTAAAATGGGGGCTTGAGCAAGAAAGTTTATATGTATCCATATATGTGACTATTATGCATGAGTTATCTTTGTGATTTTTTTATATATATATATATATATATATATATATATATATATATATATATATATATATATAGTGTTACATTTTCTTACATCATTTTGGTATGATTAGTATATGCATGATTATTAAGCAATTTTCTTTCAATTGGATTGATATTAATGCATGAAGTGCATGTGATAACACATATGTTATGATGAATACACCACTAAGCATTCAATTAGCACATCATTTTATTTTGTAGTATGTAGGTTAAAGAGGACATATTAGAGTCAAAGCCTTAATATCAGCAAATTGATCAAAACAAGCTTCTTTTGGTATTTTGCTTATTTTAGTATGATAATATGACATAACTATTATTAGTGGCACTCTTATGTGTTTGAGGGATATGACCTAATCTGTGAAGTAAATAAGTTTTGTAACTCTTTTAAATAGTATTAAAACCTTTTATTTAAGATTGTATGATGTTGTATGACTTGTATGATATCTCTTTCTATTTTATGCTTGATGAATGCCAAGATTGAGTTTGTGTTGAAGGGTTAGATAAACCTGGATATGGATGAGGTGTGTGAAATATATTAAAAGTGTTGTTTTATACATGTCACTATTTGGGATAGTGTTCCAGTATAAATGTTCTGCTATCAGATTTTTGACACGAGGACTTTATTAGTATACCATGGAAAACAAATTTTGAAAATACATATTTTTAGTACCTTATGCATGAAAACATATCTAAATTTCAAATAATATGGTTTTTAATTTATAAGGGTTTTCTATAAGAGTAGTCCAGATATTGATTATGTGCTGCTCTTTATTCAGGTCCGGTGATTGGATTAGGTAAGGGGTGTCACACCTATACTTTTATATGCCTTTAAAATATTTGGGATTTTCATTGTTACCAACTACTCAAGTATACTTTACATGCATCATAAGGTACATAGCTTCTAGTACATATGAAGATAGTGTATGGTTACAAGGATATGTGATTATGTCAGGATAATTATGAAGATACATGTAAAGGTGCATATATGATTCTAGATGGTACATATGAATATATATATATAAGGATGTATTTGGTGTATGTGGTTTTAGGCATATGGAGATACAAATAAAGATACTTGTAAAGATGTATACATGTTTCTAGATATGTGGGATACTTATAAAGGTATATGTTATATGCATAGTTGTGAGGTACATGTTATATGTGTATGTATAAAACTATGAGAATATAAGATATATGTGTAAGGTGCCCATTCTTTAAATGTTATGTATGATGTTTATGTTATGTATGCCTATATAGATAGTTAATGTGTGGGTAAGATTACAAGATTCTAATATAGGGATAATCTTAAGAAATAACATGTGCTAGTGTGAGATATACCAAAAGCAATATGAAGTATGTTTATAATGTATGTGACTTAGGGCATTACATGGATGCTTGCATGGAATATAAAAACTCATATAGTACATTTACACAAGGTGTAAGCTTTCATAAAACAAGGGAGATATAAAATTCATAGGTGCAATATTGATTATAACATTATGCATGTGTGCATAAAAAAATAAAAGGATACACATTAGGATGTACAAGGACAAGCATAAGTAAGAAGCCTTACAACCTTATTTCTCCCAAACATGTGGTAAAGCCATTCCTTCCATAGATAGGCTTACCTATGCATTAGTGGGGGACACCTAGGTTTGATTATGAACCTAATTAGGCCCAATAACATCTTATATTTAAAGTGCATGCAAAGAATAATGGCTTATAACATTTAAATCTTCTATGAGGTTAAATTAGGCTAGGCCTATTCTAGATAAAAGGCATAAGAGGCTTGGCCCCACTTTAAATATGGTTGAATGTAATAGGCCCATATAGATCACAAACACTTAGGGTCATACAACCTAGGCAAAGTTGCTAAGCTTAACTATATAGGTTTTATGATTTGTTTTGAAAAGGCTTTATAGTTCCCACAAGTGGGCTTCCCTCCTAATGGGTCTTTCCAATCAAGGATAATAGCAATTGATTAGTTCGTTAATTAATATACTCGAAGGTATGAGGCTTATGACTTATTGATATACTAGCAATTCCCCATTCTTGAATGAAAAATGGGTTCATAGTTTGTAACACCATCTAAGGTAAGAAGGGATAATTTATATATATGATGAAATGAATAGGACTGATAAAAATTAAAATAATCGAAGGCATATTATTTGGGCATATTTGGATTCAATTCTCAATTCCCCAATAGAGTCACAATTGTAGACTTTTGTTGTACCGGGGAAAAGATGGTTAGTGTTTGGAGTTGCCACTTGGCTCTACGCTAGGACCACTAATCTTTTACTTAAAAAGCATTCAAAATTAGATCTTATTTATGCCCCAATAATATACCTTCCTTTATATACTAACATTTATCAATCCCATATTATGCAAGCAAGCATTTTTATTGAAAGCATACATGTCACCTTTTCACATAATGAAAATAAATTGCAACATTCAAAATATACAATAAAGCATAAATATAAATTGAGCATCCATAAATCAGGTCATTTATTAGTGGTCATTTGGCTCTACACCAAGACCACTAATCTTTTACCTAGAAAGTATTTAGAACCATATCTTATTTATGCTTTAATAATATACCTTCCTTTATGTTCTAACATTTATCAATCCTGTATCATGCAAGCAAGCATTTTTATTGAAAGCATACATGTCACCTTTTTACATAAAAGAAAATAAATTACAACATTCAAAATATACAATAAAGCATAAATATGTGAGCATCCATATATCGGGTCAATTATTAGTGGTCATTTAACCTAAAAACTACCTATAATTACATAGGAATTAAAAGTAATTGCACAACTCCCATCTCTAGGAGACTGGCCTTTGTTAAAAATACATTTTTTATATGACTTTTACTAAGGAAAATTCAAAATTGTTTTATTAAAAAAACACCAATTAATTAGATAGAAAAATCATTAATGTGAGGTTAGCCTTTTTTCCATGTAAAATAAGTTATTAAACTACCTATTACAACCTAAAAATAAGCAAAAGAGATAAAAGGTACAAAAACCAAATAGGTGCATAAAGAGTAAAAAATTGGTCCTTTTTCTACATTGGCAAGTCCATGTAGACTTAATATAACTCTCACTTTATCTTTATTTTGACTAAAATGTGTCACTGCTAATACATTCATCTAAACCTCATATCTAATATAAATGGTAAATCTTACACAACTTAAGTAAAAATGATTAGTAACACAAATAGAGGTTCATGAGGACCAAATAAAAGTACTAAACAGAATGATGACAACATGTGTAATAAATTTACAAGTGGATATGAATGATCACAAAATATGACTAAATAATTGTTATGAATAAGAGAATAATATACTAATCATGAACAAAAGAACATAATCTCATCACAACGACATTCATGCAAAGTATATTTTAGAACATGTGTCTGTGCATACTACACTCCTTATGAAAGGGAGTCTGTGTAGACTAGTACATAAAACATATATTTGTATGGACTACACTTCTCAAAAAAGGGAGTCCATGTGAACTATCACATGAAATACATATTCATAAAACACATATTTGTGTGGATTATGGTTCTTATGAAAGGGAGTCTATGTAGACTAGCATAAAAAACACATATTCTAAAAACATATATCTATGTGAACTATAATCCTAATCAAATAGAACTCGTATAAATTAAACATTAATTCCAGAATATCAATGACATGTATATTAAGAAATATAATCATTATGATACTTTCCAAAGGTATAAACACAGATCAATAACATGTCATTAAGTGTTAAAAAAGAGTACAAAAGATGAATATGAAACAACTATCAAACATTAATCCCTACGGATAATGTACCATACACATATTCAAATAATAGGTCTACATGAATCTTAACATCCATTAAAATAGGTCTGTGTAGACTTAGGCTCTAGTTCTAAAAAGTAAGTGTGATTACAATTTTCTAATGAATGATTAAAAAAAAGATAAAAATGATTTAAAATGTTAACCTATTCCTATAATTGACATAGGGATTAGATAGAATCGCCTCACATGTCAATTAATCATGAGAGATCCTTGATGAAAGAAAACACTCAAATAAAATGAATAAAGTTGAAGAATGAAAGAATCCTCTGATCTTACCTTAAAGGTAGCACCAAGTAATAAGACAATGGTTTGGTTTTGAAAGAATAATTATTTTGGTATAGGCTTAGGACTAGTAGAATGAATCTTACTTTAGAGTCTACACCTTACACTTTCAGAATTGCAGGTCTTAATTCTTAATTGCAATTCCCCTTTTTCTCCCTTTAAAAGTGGTATTTATAGGATTAGTAAGTAGTTCTCTCATTGAGAATAGAGGGAGTTCTAATAGGATTAGATGTCACAATCTAAATAGGAAGATTAAGCTTTTGGAAGCTTTTAAGCAAAAGGTCTGTGCAAACTATAGTTTAGGGTTACTAGGTATGTGTAAACCTAGGCTTCAATTTATCTTGGTAAGCCATAGGCCATGGGCTTTATTCCCCTAGGCTGGGTCTATGTTAGTCTATGTGGACATAGGCTTTGGTTTATCTTAGCGGACCATGAGCCGTGGGCTATATTCCTCTAGGTTGATTTTGTATGGACATATGCTTTGGTTTATCCATACAGACCATGGGCCATGGGCTTTATACCTTTAGGTTGATTTTATGTTAGTCCATACAGACCTTGTGGCATCAAGTCTAGGTGGACTTACTCCAAGATGGTCTGTACAGACAATGGTTTTAGGTTTCTTGCCTTATTGCTTGAGTCTATCCCTAGCTATCATAATGAGCCCAAAATCCAAGTGTCTACATATGGTTTAAGACATTATGAATAATTATATGTAATTTATAAAAGTACCATGATATAAAAGAGAAATGTGTTATAATATAAATTTACAAGTTTTGAAAACATGAATATAACCCTATTACATGAGCTCTAGGGCATACTTCTAATAATCTCTTAATTGCATTAGAGCTAATCACCCATGTACTTAATGCCTAATGCATTTACATGTTAATTAAACTTTCCTTGTGATAGTGCCTTAGTGAGATAATTAGCTATGTTCTAATATGTGGGGACCCTTTCAATTTTCACATCTTATCTATCGATAATCTCTCTGATCATATGGAACATGCTTAAATCATTGATTAGACCGTGGTTTATGAACTTGTGCAATAGCCCTATTGTTATCATAATATAGTGGTATTGGACCAAAAATGCCTCGAACCACTCTAAGTTCTATAATGAACTTCTTAATCCAAATGGCTTTCTTAGCTATAGCAGAAGCTGCTATTTATTCAGCTTTAGTGGCAGAATCCATAGTCATATCCTCTTTGGAACTCTTCTAAACAATTGCTTCTCCACATATAATGTATATGTATCAAGATTGAGATTTACAGTTATCCTTATCAATTTAGAAGTTGGCATCAATATACCCATTAGCCTGCATATCTTTTTCTCTATAAATTGAGAATAGAACCTTAGTCTTCCTTAAGTATTTAAGGATATTCTTGATGTCTATCCAATGTTCCTCTCTATAATTACATTAGAATTTGCTCATGATATGTAGAGCAAATTCTATATTGAGTCTTATACATAACATTATGTACATGATAGATCCTATAGTTAAAACATATGAGATCTTACTTATACACTTTCTATCCTCTTATCTCTTAGGAGACATAGTTTTAGAATGGTGTTTTCCATGAAACATAAGAATATAACCTTTCTTAGAGAGATCCATGCTAAATCTCTTTAGCATCTTATCTATGTATGTAGACTATGAAATACTGAACAACCTTCTAGATCTATCTCTATAGATCTTGATCGTTAAGATATAGGTTGCTTCTCTAAGGTCTTTTATGGATAATTGTTTACTCAGCTAAATTTTGATTGACAAAAGGATAGAGACATCATTTCCTATTAGTAATATGTCATCTATATACAAAACAAGAAAAATGATTGCACTCCCACTAACCTTCTTATAAACACATGGTTCATCTATATTTTGTGAGAAACCAAGCTCTTTGATTGTCTTATCAAAATGGATATTCTAGCTTCGAGATGTTTGCTTTAATCCATAAATAGACCTTTAAAACTTGTAGACCTAATTTCCATCTTTAGATGTAAAACCTTTAGGTTGTGTCATATATATTTCCTCTAACAATTTTTCATCAAAGAAAGCTATCTTTTTATCCATTTGCCAAGTCTCATAATCATAATGAGTAGCAATGGCAAGTATAATCTAAATAGATTTAAGTATTACAACTGGAGAAAAGGTTTTATTAAAGTTAATTCCTTATCTTTAATGATAGCCTTTGTTACCAATTAAGCTTTGCAGGTAATCACATTACCTTTCATGTTAGCCTTCTTCTTAAAGACCTATTTGCACCCAATGGGTTTTATCCCTTTTAGGTGAATTGACTAAGATCTATACTTGGTTATCATATATGGAATCCATTTTGAATTTTATGGGCTTAAGCAATGAGTCTGTTTCTGATTCTGAACTCTTTAGAACCTCCTTATAACTAGTAAGCTCATGGTCTTCTACTACAATCACTTCCTTGTCTTGGTCCACAAGAAATCCATATCTTTTTACAATAGTTCTAACTTTAGTAGATCGACTAAGAACTTGTGTTTCCATAGGTTCTTCTATTACCTCATCACTATGAGTAATAAAATTGGGATCAGTCAGTTGATCTACTTTAATTCATGGATCTTGAACTTCATGAAGTTCAATTTTATTCCTATTATCTTTCATGAGAAACTCTTTCTCTAAAAAGACTACATGCTTTGAAACAAATAGCTTTTATTCTAAAGGATGCAAGAAGTAGTATCCCAAAGTTTCTATTGGATACCCTATAAATAAGCATATGTCATACTTAGCCTTAAGCTTATCAAACATTACTCTCTTCACATATGTAGGGCATCCCTATACATTGATATGTGAAAGAATAGGTTTTTCTATACCATATCTCATATGCTATAACATCAACCAACTTTGATGGAACTCTGTTTAAAATATAAACAATAGTTTCCAGTGCATACCCTAAAAAGGACTTAAGTAATTTTGTAAGACTTATCATGAATCAAACCATATTTAATAGAGTTCAATCTCTCCTTTTAGATACACCATTATGTTAAGGTGTATATGAAGGAGTCCATTGAGATAATATACCATTATTTCTTAGATAACCCTAGAATTCTTAACTTAAGTATTCACCACCTTGATCAAATCAAAGAGTTTTGATACTATTGCCAAGTTATTTCTCAACCTCATTTTAGAATATTTAAACTATTCAAAGGCTTTAGACTTGTAATTCATCAAGTATAAATACCCATATTATGAGTGATCATTAATAAAGGTAATGAAGTATAAGAAACCTCTACATGCTTGTGTTGTCATTAGGCCATATACATCTATATGTATGAGTTCTAATAACTCACTTGCTCACTCACCCTTTCTAGAAAAAGGTGATTTTGTCATCTTGCCTAATAAACATGACTCACATGTATCATATGATTCATAATCAAATGATCCCAATCTACCCTCCTTATGTAACTTAGTCATGCATTTTTCATTTATATGGGTAAGGAAACAATGCCATAGATAAGATGGCATTAGGTTATCTATCTTGTATCTCTTGGTCTTAATGTTATGCAATTCTTTATCTTTATCCAAAACATAAATTCTGTTATGTATTATAGCTGAACAATAAAACATATTATCCTAGTAAATAGAACAACCCTTATTCTTATTAATAGAAATATCAAAACCTTATTCAATAAGATAAGAAATATAAATAATGTTTCCATATAAAAAGGAACATAATAACAGTTGTCTAAAATTAATACAAGTCTAGAAGGTAAAACAAAGATGATATGATCATATAATGATTATAGTAACTTTTACTCTATTTGCTACTCATAGGTCCACATCTCCTTTTTCTACCTTCCTACTCCTCCTTAGTCATTGCATAGAAGAAACTAATTGATAAGCATAACTAATATTCAATACCTATGCTTGGTTATTAATAACAGTATTAGTATTAATTTCAATCAAATTAATACCTAGAGTTAAAGCAACTCCTTGCTTCTTCTTCTCATGAGACTCTAAGTAGGCCTTGTAATTGTGCCTTTAATGCCCATATTTTCTACAATGGAAGCACATGCCTTCTATGGTAGTCTTTTTTCCAATAACTGAAAGGGCAATAACTTATTTTCACTTCTTCTTGCCAATCCCACCTTAGGTATCAGTTGTCTTTTTCTTATTGTTATTCTTTTTCTTGCGTTTAGAAGAAGATGAACTGACAACCCTAACTGCCTTAAAAGTCTATCTAATAATAGCATCTTCAATAGTCTTGAGCATATTGATTAGCTCTAGAATTTTAGATGTGATCTGGTTCATTTGATAAGTAAGCATAAAACTTGCATAATTATTAGGCAAACTTTATAGGATTAAGTCTATACTTAAGTCTGCATCTATCATAACACTTAGAGCTACCAAGTGCTTTATATACCCATTCATTATTAGCTTATACTGGGTCGCTAAAGTTCTATCTACCATTCTATAGCAAAATATGGCTTTTGAGATCTCATATCTCTTAGTCTTACTCTACTCCTTAAATAACTCTTTAAGGTGAAATAGAATTGTAGGAGCATCCATATGCTCATGTTATTTCTATAGCTTAAGAGATATGAATGCTAGCATAATGTATGAGGCAACATTTATGTCCTCTATGTTCTTTAGATATATCAATTGCTCATTGGCAAAACCATCATCAGTAGGGATAATGGGTATTGGCTTCTTAATTACATAGACTAGCTTTTCACTCATCAAAATAATTTTAAGGTTTCTAAGCCAATCTATCTAATTAGAACTAGTAAGCTTATTAACCTCGAGTATGGATCGTAAATTTAAGTTAAAAGACATT
>CANXYI011954656.1:0-10926 GCA_948208565.1 Hura crepitans
ACGTGCCAATAACTGCATTATCTATGTTTGGAATGTGTATACTGGCTTATAGGACACTAGATATGCATGAATATGATCCTAAAACTGAAAATGACTTTTGTTACATATATGTCATTAAAATTTGCATTTATAAGATGTTAAACCCAAAATAACTTATATTGAATATAACTTATGAAAATGTATATAGTGAACCTTTAAAACTGGAATTGGTCATGAATATACATAATATGCTATCTTTTGCCATTTTTACAAGTTAAAGTGATTACACCACTAAGCGAAATAATTGCTTGTTTGCGATATATAGGTAACAGGGCAACAAATTAGAGCCAAAACTTCCAAAAGCAGGAGATACGAAGATAACCCTTATTGTAATCATGGTGTAAATGTAATGTACTATTTAGTTGTGTGCTTTTGTAATCTCGGAGGGCTTGGGTTTAATTTGTGTTTTACAGCGAGGTTTTGTATTAAATAATTTAACTGTGGATTTTAATTCTATTTTTTGCATGCTATGTGTAATGATTGTTGGACATGTGGGAATGTTGATTTTGAGAACTTGAGGCTCATTGTGATATTGTTGTGATTTGGAGGGTCAAAAGGACCTATTTGAGTTGGGGATGATGTATAAATGTATATAAAAATGTTTTTAAATAGGTAAAAATTTGGGAAAGTGTCTCCATACAACCATTATGCTGTCGAATTTCCAACACGATGAACCTAATCTTACCTTAATTTGCATGCCAAAAAGATTTTTGATGTGTTATTGCATTTCTAAGTCAAGAAATATTTTCTTGTATAAAGGTTTTTAATTTAAAGTAATTTTGGGATAATGGACTTGATATAATTTTATGTGCGCGCATCTTCCGTTCGAATCCGATGTACGGATTGAGCAAAGGGTGTGACAAATGTTCTTTACTAGGACATGTCATGTATTTACTCATCACACTAATAACATATGAAATGTCTGGATGAGTGCAAACCATAACATACATCATATTACCCATAACACTCGAGTATGGAACACTCGACATATACTCTATCTCCTTATTTGTCTTCTGTTACATGTTTGTAAACAACCTAAAATTGGCAGCAAATGGGACAGACACAAGCTTAGTGTTATATATGTATACCTTAGAGATAATTCTTTAAGGGCATTTCCTTTATTTAATGTATTCTTTATTATTCAATTTTCATGAATCACTATATTCATTTGTTTGTTCATAACTTAAACTGTTTAATAAAGTCCTTGGTATAAAATACATAGTGTGA
The DNA here is from genome assembly GCA_948208565.1 of Hura crepitans. Lineage (NCBI taxonomy): Eukaryota > Viridiplantae > Streptophyta > Magnoliopsida > Malpighiales > Euphorbiaceae > Hura > Hura crepitans. Next base: position 1,267 of record CANXYI011954656.1, read on the forward strand.
AGGAAATCATGAAGTGGTCATGATGTGAGATTAATATTACATGCAAATGTGTTTATCCCTAAAACATCCCTAGTTAAAGTATTAATAAGATAGGACATTATTAATGCAGATAAAACTAGCATATGTTATACTTCTTGACTAGGTCATGCAGTATTTTTCATAAGCTTTAAGCATGACGAACACTATACTTTGACATAGTAGCTTATTCCTCACCAGGAGGCGTTCATAGCATGGTGATTAGGTATAGTGTAAAGTATTCAAAGATAGTTAAATGACTAATAAAGGATTCACCATCCTAGATTAGTGTATGAGAGTTTATCTCATTGTTCCTTGTAGTTGACTTTGTTTAAGAATTTTTTGCCAGAGTAATGTGTATATATGAATAAGATTCACTTATACATTACAACAATAAATGTTAAAAAATATAAGATCTAACATAATCAAGGCTTAATTGAATATAAATTCAGTCTAGCATTGAGTTGATACAAGTATATATTTAAACATGGTGAGATAAAGAATGGTGAAAGGATGAATTGCATCGTAACTAGCTGTAGAAAGGTATAAGTAAAACACTATTGACTTTTTAACAATTTGGTTAGTCATGATGCATGACTAAATGCCTCTCATGATTGCACAAGAATGAATTCATTAAATGCGAATTAATAATGACTTGAAACAATTTAAATCGTAGAATTATAATACAACTAGGATTCTAATTCATTTTATGCTACTGAGTTAACTCAGAAACCCAATAAATCACACACATAAGGGAAAATGGTATTGTAAAATGACAAGCTTTTAAATGGAATTAGATGGAATTTAAGGTTAAAGAAGAAAAAGAAACGAAATAAATGCAATTTGGGCCTAGTTAGACCAAGCCCAATGTGCATAAAAAGGCTAATTAATTTGATTTAATGGATTTGGTTCAATCAACTAATTAGACCCATTTGCTTGAACCATAAGGTTTCTAAAAGATCCAATGGAGTCTTTAAAAGGACTCTAAAGGTTTTGGCCTCCATAGTAGTTCATGCATAGAATAGAAAAAACTATTATGCTATTTTCTCTTTTTTCTACTTTAGCAATTATTTTCTATTGTCCCTGAATTTAATTGCAACTTGTTCAACCACCTTAGAGGTTTTTATAATTCTATTTTCTTATGTAGACTTTATTGAAGGCATTCCAATTGGAGTGTTATGGTTCACAACCACTCGACACAAAGAAATTTGCCTAACGAAGGAAGAAGCAAGTGAATGATAATATTATAATGCCTTTAGCTGCATATTAATTGTATTTGATGCAATTGATCCATGATTAAGGTTTTAAAATTTTTAAATTTCTACCGTGTTTATTGCAAACTGTGTTTTTAAAACCTATAATTCTATAAAAGCTTGATCACATTGAATACGGTTGATTTTATTATATTATATATATTATTTTTTTTTTAGGACTCAACATATGCGAATTTATGTGATCAATTTTTATATTTATGTTGAAATTTAATGATTAAAGTGTTCATTTATGATTTAATTGAATCAAAATCTAATTTGATTTAATTTCAAAAAAACTATATTGATTTTGCATGATAAAAAATTGAGTTTACCATTTTGGCATAGTATACTCGATTTTAATGATCTATTTTATCTTGCTGATTTTAATTGATTTTTCAGTTTAAGTAACCATCAAATCAATGAAATAAAACATTGATTTTAATTTTGGACAGCATGAAAATAATTTGAAAGTTGAAAGAAATCAAAAGAGACCAAAAGAGCATAATCAGTTTTCGATATCTATGAAACTCTTGATATTTTCTTTAATTTATTTTTATTTTTTATAATTTTAGATTTGTTATTTAATGAATATGAGATGTTTATGAAATATATTTAAAAGTGTAGAGTGATTGGAATTAATTTTAATTGCATTAGATGCATATTTTATGTTTAACAGTTATATTTTTTATCGTATAGATTCATATTCAAGAATTGTTTTATCTAATGAATTAGTTATGAGTTGGTATGACTAATGAGCTGATTTTTATTGATAAATTGAATCAATTTTGATGTAAATAGATGCGGAAATTGATTCCAAAATGTTTGGAATTGATTCATTAAAACAAATCAAAAATTGGTTTGAAATTATGCATAGTCAATTTCGGATATGCATATAATATCCCTTTTAGTTTTGGAATGTTAAAATATTAATTGGATTAATGATTCTAATTCTCTAATTAACACAATTATGTTTGTTTAATGTGATTAAATAATTGTAATTGCATGATTAATTATTAATGAGATCAATAATTAAATTTCAAAGAATATGCAAAATTGGTTTTCACTATTCAATGAGATTGGAATTTTTTATTTTTGTGGGAAAGGTTTTCATGGGTAAAAATGAATAAAATATGGTTTTTAAGAATATTAATGAGATTAATAAAGATTAAATTTCATATTATAAATTGATCAAAAGTTTATCAAAGTTAAAATTGTATAAAAAAGGCACGAAATTCAAGAGTTATAATTTTTTATAAAACCAAATTTATAGAACATGTCTTGCATTAGAATTATATGGAAAGGTGCATGTTTGGCATGATGATTTAGCAAATGGGCTTATGAATAATATGATTGTTCATATGTATAATTTTATTTTGGTTAAATAAAGCCTGTGTGTCCATGCCTTTCCCTTATATTCTATTGTATTTCCCTTCTCATCTTATTCCTCTCAAATGTAACTTGAGTTTTTCTTGATAAGAATTTATATAATTAGATTACATAAAATTAGATTAGGAATGAATACAAGCAACAATGGAGTAAAAAGGTGGAGCGAGAATAAAAGCCTAAAAATAAAGAATTTTACAATTGTAATTTAATTTTTCATTTTATTTAATGGATTGTAATTCATGCATTTACCTAAAATTTAGTCTAAATTGGTTTTCCTAGTGGCTCGAGAAAATCAATGGCTCAAGAAAATCAATATAGAATTGCTCATTACTAGATCATACGATTAGTGATTACCATATGTTTTAATGTGATTTAAATACCATATGCATACCAAAGCACACCAACCATGTATGATAAGACTTAAAATAAGAAATCCCTCAATCATATTAAGATGTACAAGCCTCCCATCATAATAGGTCAAACTAGATTTCTTTTTAAAATTAGGTTGTTGAGTATACTCAAGCCTATTCTATATCAAATATGTTTAAACTATTAAGGTTAGATTTATCTTAGCTGGTACATTAGCTTGTTGGACATACTCAAGGTTAATGATCTTAGAGGCAAGATTGGGGAAATACATATAAGGTGTGCATGCATCAAGAGTTGATAACCGAATGATTTAATAGTTGTATGAGATGAAATTGGTTTAGGGAAACCTACCATGAAATTCAAAAATGGCTTGTTGAGCATACTCAAGGTCAAATTCAAAAAGTATATGGATACTAACCCACTAAGAAAGCTAATAACAGGTTTTCTCTGATCAATTAGTAAGGGTTATTGTTCATAATAAAATAGTAGGAGTTAAATGCGATTAATTAAAGACCCAATTAATGCATTTTATGAACATGAACATATTCTAACATATTTCCATTCTTTACATCTAGGTTATAGTAATCATGACATCATCAAATGTAAATCTAAGAAGCTTATTCGAAAATGACAAGCTTACTAGGTCTAATTTCTTATACTAGTATAAAAATTTTAGAATTATTCTTAAAGCTAAAAAGATTGCCTATGTGTTGGATACAACAATCCCATCTCCTTTAGCTAATGATGCTCTTGGTAATGTTCAACAAAAGTTTCTAAAGCATACTGAAGATAGTTATTTGGCCTCTATGTCCCTAGAGCTTCAAAAACAACATAAGTAACATTATCTTCCATCTAAAAGAGTTGTTTGATAAATAGACCTGTACATAATGGTATGAAGTATCTAAATCATTACTTTGAGGATGATGGATAATACTTCAGCCGTATAACATTGTTTGAAAATGTTAGGCTACATTGAGAGGCTTGAATCTCTTAGTTTTGTGATAGGTTATGAATTAAGTATTGACTTAATTTTGTAGTCTCTACTTGATAGTTATAGGCAATTTGTCCTAAACTATTATATGAATAAGTTGTCTACCATACTACTGGAGCTTGTCAATCATCTCAATACTATTAAAACTTTTATGAAGAAGGATAAAGTGGTAACAGTGGTTAATTCTTCTACCTCTCTGAAGGGAAAGAAAGGCAAAAAGAAAAAGAAACTACCAAGGCCCATGGCAGAGTTAGGAAGAAAGATAAGTAACCTGCTACTATGAAGAAGTGACCTAAAGAGCATTTGCTTTTATTACGGTATGCTCCAACATTGGAAGAGGAACTATATGGCGTACTTGGAGTCTTTAAAGAAAAAGCTAGCCAATGCTTCAACTTCAAGTATTTATGTTATTGAGATAAATACTGCTTTAAACAACTATGCTTAGGTATTAGATACCGGTAATGGGTCTCACATATATTGTCATATACAGGGACTAAAGAGTAGTAGGAAGCTGAAGAAGGGTGATGTGGACCTCTGTGTGGCAAATAAAGCAAAATTTGTTACAATTAGTTGTAGGAACATATCATTTAAATTTAAGTTTAGGGTTGGTTTTAGAATTATAGAACTATTATTTTATTTCTTTCTTATTTAATAACATTATTTTTGTTTCTTATCTAGTTGAACAAGGGTTTTGTTTATCTATTGAGAATAATGATTGTTCTATTTGGATGAATAATTTATTTTATTGTTCTGGTATAATAAATAACATGATTCATATTCTTGATATTAAAAAAGCAACATATAACATAAATGTAAAGAGACCTAAGACAGATAGTCTCAAGCCATCTTTCTTATAGAACTGTTAAATTGGTCATATAAATGAGACTTGTATAACCAAATTAAACAAATTGATGATTTGGTTTTATTTGATTAAGAATCATATAATGAAATATGTGAATCCTATTTATTTAGCAAGATGACAAAAACACTTTTTAATGGTAGAGCTGAATGTACCAATAGTTTATTAGAAATAATACATTCATAAGTATATGGTCTAATGACTACACATGCTAGAAGTGGCTGCTTATACTTCATTACCTTTATTGATTATTATTCTAGACATAGGTATTTGTACCTGATGAAGCATAAATCTAAAACATTTAAAAAGTTTAAAGAATTAAAAAATGAAGTAGAGAAATAACCTGATAAAGTAATTAAATATTTAGATTAAATCAAGGTGGTGAATACTTAAGTCAAGTGTTTTAAGGCTATTTGAGAGTTAATGGTATTATATCTCAATGAACTTCACCATATATACCATAACATAAAATATTGTTAGACATGGTTCGATCCATGATGAGCCATGTAGAGCTAACTAAATTCTTTAGGGGTTATGCACCGAAAACTACTATTTATGTATTAAATAGAGTTATATCCAAATTGATTGATGTTACACCATACAGATGTGGTATAACAAGAAACTTGTGTTTTCCCATTTGAAAGTATAGGGCTATCCTGCTTATGTAAAAAGGACAATATCAGATAATATTGAAGCTAAATCTGACAAATGCTTATTTATAGGATATCCTAAAGAATCTTTAGGATATTACTTTTATAATCCTTTGGAATAAAAGCTATTTATTTCAAAGCATGTTATCTTATTAGAAAAATAGTTTCTTCTAAAAGAAGACAGTAAGAGTAAAATTGGACTTGTTAAAATTCATAACCCTATAAACTGAAGTAGAATACCGATAGACCCTAAACTTATTAGTCATACTGATGAAATAATAGAAAAACCTATTATAACATAAACTCCTATAAGATCTATAAGTGTATGCACTATTCTTGAGAGATATGGATTTCTCATAAGTGAATAGTAAGATGCACTCCTAGTGAAGATAATGAGCTTACAAGCTATGAAGAAGTTTTGAAAAGTTCAAATTTTGAATTATGGCTTAAGGCCATGAAATCTAAAATAGATTTTATGTATGGCAACCAAGTTTGGAGTTTGGTTGATCCACTTGAAGGGATAAAACCAATGTTATTTAAATCAAATCAGACTGACCATTTAAATTGGTTCAACTGCAAATTGATAGCTGGTCCGATTCGATTTTTATATAAAAACTAGATGATCAATTTTTATTGAAAATTTTGATGTAGGCTTGCATATTATACTTTGTCTAGCCCAAATAGTTTATTTAGCCTTAAAACCTTTTAAAGATCATGGATTTAAGTCCCAATATGTTCATTTCTCTCTTTACCTTTTTTTTACTTTTTTACTAATAAATTTATACATTAATATAAATTACTTGAAATTAAATGTTTATAAATAGAAATTTGATTATAAATTGGCTTTTTTCTGTATATTTTCATTTTTTATATAATGTTATCTATCATATATTTTCAAACCTTTTATAAATAATTGTATTTTTCAGGAAAAAATTTTTATCCATTTCGGTCGACTTCGATTCAATCGGTCCAATAGTGATCTAGTTGGTTTTTCAGTTTTTTATCTGATCTAGTTTTAAAAACATTGGATAAAACTCATTGGGTGTAAATAGAACTTCAAGAAGAAAGCCGATATGGAAGGTAATGTGATTACCTATAAGCCTCACTTTATGGCAAAAGGACATCACCAAAGATAAGGAATTGACCTTGATGAGACCTTTTTTCTAATGACTATACTAAAAATCAATATGATTTTACTTGTTATTCTACTCATTATTGTAACACCCTTTACCCGTTCTAGGAGAGAACCCAATAAGGAGATGTTACACGCATACGAAAGACATATAGCAAAGCATATAATACAGAATTTAAAGCATATAAAAAGTGAACAAGAAAGTTTTGTTTCTACATCTTTAATGAAAACATTTTCCTTTACAAGTTAAATCCTTTTATTTCTTTAAAACATTTCATAAGTGGGTCATTGTACCAAAAAATTCGATAATATAACAACTATCTGGGGCACTATCCAAAAATTTTATCTATAAGAAAAACATTACAAATAACTCATATACATCCTAAATCTCATTTCAAACTTCAATCTCCATAAGAACATGATTACTCAGTGATTCATGCTTTAAACTATGCAATTACAAGCCAAACAATGACACCAACAGTCACGTGCAAATATACACACATACACACATAAATGATATATTCACTAATTAAATCACTAGTATTAGCCACAAAACATCATTACTTTAGAAATTACTATAAGACAGAATATTATACATATACAATAATTTGTAATCATTTATACCATAAACTTTTTTTAATAAGAAGTTTAAAAAATCCTCTCCTCTATGCTTTTATTTGCTTTTAATTTCTAATGCACTATCCAGGTTTACCCTCTGCTCCAGCAACTCCAACCTTATCACTAAGCAAAGGAAAAACCCCATGCTGAGTAAAACTTACTCAATGGTGTACATCCCAAACTTAGACGACTGATCACCAGTTATCTTTCCTAGTTATGCATAAATTTTATATGAAAACTAGTAAGGTAGTTCATTTAAGACTGAATACCATAATAATACTAACATTGGATATCATTATATATTCATTTTTTAATATACTTATCATTTCATATGGATAACGTCTCATCATTTATACGGCATACCATTCACACATGTAATAATTTGCTATACACACACACACACATAAAGCATAAGACATACATTATACATGCTTATGAACCCATTTCATACATAACTCATAAAGATAAGCTATATGTTTACATTCTTACATCATGCCTTATTATTCATTTCATTTACATTCATAGACATTAGCTTACATCATACATGTGTGTATGTCTTTCTTTCAAATAGCATTTCCATTAGCACTCATTATGAAATAACATAAATCATGTTACTTGACATTTCAATTCCTCTAAACATGTCTATGAATATGTGGCATACAATGCGATTTTATAATAGTGCCATGTGTGTGCTCTTTACATCATGCTTCATTCTTTACATGCGAATGACCACATTCATTTAGATTAAGTTAAATTATAGAAATTTTATTACTTTATTACCATTAATTATAAATTGGCCCATTTCTTCCTAATCATATATCATGGTGCCTAGATAATGGGACTATCAAAATAGTAAAGCTATGAACAAAATAGCCAAAGCTATAAATAAAATAGTTGAAGCTATAACTGAAATAACTAAAGCTATGAAATGTGCATATCTAATAAAGTCCCTTATTTGTCATGCCAAACTATTGTGTATACCTTTATACATCCTAAGAAGAAATGGGTATATACATCTCATATTCATTTGCATTAAGCCATTTCCTTGCATACGCATTTTATTCGCATTCATGTTTATACATTTATGCATCAAGCCTGCCTCTTAATTCAATTCTAACCATGAGGCCCCCTTTTCATACGTACACGTGTGTGTGTATACATGTTTAGGCATAACTTAGGCATTATCAAATCAATTCAATACTCACATATCATACTTTGCAATTTATTTCTAAGCAAAGTATAGATACATATATAGGGTGTGTAACGACCTGAAAATCCCGACTCTCATGAAAAGTACTTCTCGGGATGAATAGTGCTTCTTGAGATCCAAGTCGCATTAAATGTACCGATAAGTAATATTAATTACAAGAGAATTTTAGGTAAAATTTGAAACTAATCCGAAGTCATTTGGATGGTTAAAAACACAAAATAGGATTTTACGACAGTGTCCTGTGAATAGTGCCGCAGGCAAAGCTGAACCGTAAATAAAATAAAAAGTTATTCAAAATAATTTGAAAATATTACAACCCGATACTCAAATATTCTGAGTAGTCCATTGGTTTTGGAATCGGAATTTTTCGAGTTTGAAAAGTAATTTTTTATCAATTTTTAGGATAGAAAATAAATTAATTTTTCATATTTTTGTTCGAATTTTGGGACAAAATTTTGAGTTGATTTAGGACTTGAATTTATCTAATTTTAGGAATAAGAATGGAGGGAAACCAACTTTCTTATTGATTATAATAATTTTTTGAAGAGAAAAAAATTAATTTTTTTACACTATAAAAGGGAAAATCTCTTATCATCCCATACACACAAAAAATCATCATCCTCTCTCTCTCCCACCAGAAAAAAATGCTCATAACCATTTTTTTCTTCTTTTCTTGATTTCTCTCTCCTCGAAGAGACCCACCGAGCAAATTTATACCCGAAACGACGAGCGTTCCGAGACGAGTTTGTGGATACCCATTTTGTCTGGAATGGCAGAGTAAATCGAGAGAAAAGTCGACATGAACAGTAACTCTCTCTCTCCCGGGATTTATTTTTTCGTAAATTTTATTTTTCACAGGTTCCTAGGAGGTTGTAGAGGGTATATCTAGGCTCGGTTTATTTTTTCGACATATAGATTATTTTATATTAATTATTAAAGTTTGTACCCTTTTGAATTCGTAAGCGAGGCATCAACTCGAGCTTCTCAGGGTAAGGAAAAAGCTTAAACTAGTTTCGGGCATCCCGTGAGACTATTTTGGAATGTGTAATCACTTTGGTTTGGCTTAATTAATCCATTTATGCATTATGTAAATTGTGTCATAAATGTAATAAATGGAAATAAATTCTTAAAAATTCCAATAAATGCTATAAAAATTATTTGTGACTTAAGACATGAT